>PVIW01004812.1:0-121650 GCA_004026585.1 Noctilio leporinus | reverse complement strand
CACCTGTTGTCCATGTCCATGGTTCCTTTATACTAGGTTCTTGTCTAAGCTGCTCCCCTTCTTTGCCTTTACCTCCCCCCCTCCCCCCAACCCTGTTCCCCATGACCACTGAAGGCCTACTCCTTGTATTCATATACTTGGTTCTGTTTTGCTTGTTGTTAGTTTTGCTCATTATTGTCCTGTAATGGGTGAGATCATATGATATTTGTCCTTCACTGACTGGCTTATTTCACTAAGCATAATACTTAGCAGATCTATGTTTTTAATGATCATCTATGGATAGTGCCAGCCAGTTAAATGTTAGGAACAATAACTTATTAAAATAGTTATTGCACACACCCTCAATATTAGGATATTTCTTTCTCTCTCTTTTTTTTCCTGCTTTCTCCCTGTCAATGTCTGTCTCTGACTTTTTGTATTACACCCCCCCCCCCCCCCCCCCCCCCCCCCCCCCCCCCCCCCCCCCCCCCCCCCCCCCCGCCCCGCCCCACTTCTTTGCTGGGAAAAGCAGTAAATCACAGTGGTTAAGAGCAGAGTTCTAGCGCCCTCTGCCAGGGATCACACATAGCTCAGCCCAGCCAGCAAGCCTTGCGATCTTGCGTGAAACAATTTTTCCAGCCTTCCATTTCCTCATCTGTAACAAAGAGATAACTGCACCTACCTCACAGAGTCATGTGAAGATTAAATAAAATAACACAGTTAAAGCACTTAGAAAGAAGAATGCCTGGAACACAACCAGTTCTTAGTAACTATTATTACCTATTATACATGTAGATTCAGAGAACTAATCTCCCTCATCATGAATTTGGATAAATCTTTCTCACTATTTCTTTCAGTCATACTCAACACATCCTTGTAATTCTTCAGTCCTCTCTGACAACCACTCTTACCTGCTTATGTATGTTAATGGATACATATTACCTAGAAAAACATAATTTGTGTGTGCATATATATGCAATATACTTATAGTATATTATGTGTATATATATGGCATATAGTACATAGTGTGTGTATATAATATATGTAATACATAGTACATATAGTGTATATATAGTATGCATATTATATATAGCTTATACATCTATATATACACATATGCACTCATATATATACACACATATATGTGTTTATGTGTATATGTGTCCTTGACATATGGAGAAGGCAAAAGTAATTAAGAATTCTGCCAAACTGTGCTTGAGTACAACTAGGCTACAACAATGTGTAAATAATAGAAGCCAGCAATTTGAGCACTTATGAGATTGTGACATTCTTTTGAGTTAATAAAGCTATTGTAATAATTATAACCTACATGTCTTTTTCCATAAGAACTATGCCCACCTTTGTATGTGTATATGTTCACTACATTTTTTAAGAACATAAGATATATAGGATGTGTCCTAATTTTAAAAATATGAGTGCACATTGCCATATCTTATTCAATGGTCTTCAACTCTGAAATGTCCTAGGGAGCTCTTAAATAATATCATTTCTTACCCTCGCCCCTAGACCAATTAATTCAAGAGCTTAGACATTAAGAATTTTTAGGCCCTGGCTGGTGGCACAGTGGATAAGGTGCTGGCCTGCAAACCCAAAAGTCTTTGGTTCGATTCCCCAGTCAGGACACATAACCAGGTTGCAAACCAGGTCTCCAGCCAAGTCCTTAGCTGGAGGCAGGTGAAAGGCAACCATACATTGATGTTTCTCTCCCTCTCTGCCTCTCTCTTTCCCTTCTCTCTAAAAATAAATAAAACCTTTATAAAAAAAAAGAATTTTTAAAAGTTCCTAAGGATGAGAACCACTGATCTACTTTATTGCTTCTAAATGCTCCACAGCATGCCTCCACTGTCATTCATTCATTCATCCATTCATTGGTGGGGGATACCTCATTTTATTCCTGTTCTCCACTACTATATACAATGTTTTAATAAGCATCCTCATACATGCCCTTTTATGAGTCTGGAGAAAATGGTTTCTGGTTTACATTCATAGGGTGAAATTACCGAGTTGTTAAATCTTTATATCTGATTAAACAGCACTAGATCCTCTCCAGGATGGCTTCACTAGTTAATTTTTACACAATAGTGCATGATGAGTATTTTCTCCACATCACATGATCCAGGGTGCTTTTATGGCTGTGCAACTTCTGTAGTAGAGAAGGTCCATATACTTGTTTTAATGCCCTCCTGCCACCATCTTTAATTTCTTAATCATGTTCTCTTTGAACTTGTGTTTTGTAAGTGAAGTCATATGGTACCATGTAGCATGGATGTGAGCAGAAGAGATACATCCAACTTCAGCAGAAGTATTCAGTGGTCATCTGACATCAGCCTGAGCATGTGCTCAGGCCCACGGCTGTGGCATATACATAACAGTTTTATTGATGCAGTTTGGGTGCTCTTGGGCCCCAAGTATCAGCCGGGCCTACACTGGTGGCAGTTATGGCAACAACGGAAGTGGCAGTGGTCATGGCCGGTATGGTGACCCCCAAAGAGAAGAGAGAGTCTATATGGGAGCCTTGACCCATAGCCAGACAATCATTGATTTTCTTTCTGTTATGATAGATTAGATTGTGTTTTGTAGAATTTTATACAAATGAAATAAAACAATATGCTCTCTTTTGCGTGTGGCTTTTTTCGTTCAAGATTATTTTGCGATTCATCCTATTATTACGTTTCGATATTGCTGAGCAGTTTTCCATCACATGAATATACTGCAATTTGTATATCCATTCACTTCTTGGTAGACATCTGAGTTCCTTCCAGTTTGGGGCTAACACAAATAAAGCTTCTGTGAACATTCATGTACAAGTCTTTGCATGAGCATACATTTCCATTTCTCTTGGGTAAATAACTAGGAATGGAATGCCTGAGTCAAATGGTAGATACAGGCTTAATTGTATTTATGAAATTGTCAAACTACTTTCCAAAGTTGTGATAGCCATTGACATACCCACCAGCCATGTATGAGTTCCAGCTGCTCCACATCGTTGCTGACACTGGGGTTGGTCCTCCTGATTTTAGCAGGTGTGGAGTGGTATCACATTGAAGTTCCATTTCTCATTTCTATGATGACTGATGCTGAATATCTTCATAGGCTTCTTTTATCTAGATATCTTCTTTAGTGAACTCACCTCCTTTTTACTGGGTTGTTTTTGTATGACAAAAGTCTGAGAATTCTTTATATATTCTAGACCTAAGTTCTTTATCTGATGTGTAATTTGAAATATTTTCTCCCAGTTGGGGACTGGTCATTTCATTGAGTTTTGCTGCCACAGGAATGCCATTTGAAGGTCTGAGGAGAAGGGTAACTGACCTAACTTGCACTTAGATTGCTCAGCTGTTGTGTTCAGAATAGCAGAGGGAAAGGGAAAAGGCTGAAGCAGTGAGTCCATTTATAGTTACGAGGCAATTACAATAACCCAGGTAAGACAGGATGGCTTCCTGGGCCGTGCTGGCAGCAGTAGGGGGTGGGGAAAAGTCAGATTCTAAACATAATTTGTACTGTCATCCCAAGAGTGGTGCTGGGGAAACCATCTGCTCCAGGTACAGGCAGTAGGTGGGGAGCTGACTACAGAGAATTTAAAAATTGGACAAACCTGCAATTTTAAACAAAGCCAGTGATAAAATGCTCCTCTGAGAAGAAACCCTTTTATTATTTTAAGTTCTCAACAATTTCCATAGTTCCCGCAGTGTTTTAATAATATACATGTGGACTTCGACTCAGCATACTTTATTTCTTATCCTTTAATAAACATCATTTGCCAGGTGGAGGTTACTTCGGAGGAAGCTCAGCTGCTACGTAGGCCTTCAGCACACATGGACGCAGCTGCCTACAATGGTTCTGAGCAAGCATTTGCACACAATGCTTAGGAATGGCGTGTGCTGGGTGGGAACACTTCTGGCTCCAATGGGATGGGGATGGGAGGGGCAGAGATCACAGGGCCTATCCTTGCAATTCAACTACAGATTCAAAATAAACAATGATGCCATGGTTGTAAAAATAAAGAAACAGACCTTGAATAACTTCAATTCTGTCATTCACTGTGACCACTTGGAGTTTTTGAATTTAAAATTCCTGGGTTTTAATTGTGAAATGGGATTTTCATCTTTGAGATTTTTGTGATCCCTTGGTATTGATTAGCTCACATAATTTAAATTTATAGTTTTCTTCAATCAGCTGTATAGGAACATTGATAAATCTGACTCTATTAAACACAAATATATAAAGAAAATCAATTTTGTTGATGTCATGGACAAGGTTACATAGGTTGAGACTCAAAAATTCATTAATGCAAAAAATAAATATAAGTTCTTTGTATTTTTATAAAAATAATAAATCAAGTAGTATTAACACATTACTTTTTTTCCTTTTTTGTATTGTAATTTTATTTTGTTCTTTATTTTTTCAATTCTGACATTTATCTAGCATTGTATGTGAAGTTTAATGAAAGAAAAAAATCACTTATCTTCATTTCTTTTCTGGCCATTATTCATGATTTTACTTCATGATTATTATCCTTTTACTTGATACTTATTACTGAAAACAATTCTGTCACATATATGAGGGGTTGTTGTTTTTTATTTAAAGGATCTACTTTGGTTGTCAAACCCTGGTGTCCCACTGGCCATCTGCAGTGAGGCCAACAGCATTGCAGAGTATCGGCAAGGTAAAGAGGTGTTGTTTGTGCATATGTTTCATTTTGTTTCGCTTTTTGCCCTACCAACTGGAAGGATGGTGTTTTCATTTACTGGCGTATAGGGGAAAATGTTGATGTTTGGTCTGGGGACATGCCAAGTTCAAGATGTCTATTAGAAAAATCAACAACAATAAAATTAATTTAAAAAAAAAAAAAAGAAAAATCAGTGCAGGTAGTAAGCCTACTGTAGATATACAAATCTGGGGTTCAGGAAAGAAGCCGCTGCTGTGCAGCATCAGCACAGAGCTGGTATTTGAAGACAAGGAGGAATGGATGGAGCTGAGAGAGCAGGACCCAAAGGCGAGGCGGCCCTGCTGTACCTGAGCTATGCCAGGATACAGAGATAGACCCTCTGTGGCCCAGCATCTGGCCACATTTTTACGAATCATCAACGTGTGCTCAAAAAGGATACGCATTCTCTTTTGATTGTGCATGTGTATTGGTTAATACTGGTCTTCTTGATCTGTATGTTCCTTAAATACATTCAAATTTCCAGAGTAAATTTCTTGACTTATTTGCCTCTCCCACTAGTCCTGTTGTTTGTTGCTTTTTCTAATAGACTATGTTTTAGAAACAGTTTTAAAGTCCCAGAAAAATTGAGACCATATGCCCCTGCACATGGTTTCCCCTGTTATTAACATTTTATGTTTGTGTGGTACATTTGTTACAATTCATGAACCAATATTGATACATTATTATTAACAAAAAATTTTATATTCAGCAGGGCTTACTTTTGAGCTTTGTCTTTCTTTCTGTGCCAGGGTTCCATCCAGGATATTTGTCATAGTTGTTATATTTCCTTGAGCTTTTCTAGACTGACAGTTTCTTAGACTTTGTTTTGATGACTGTGACAGTTCGGGTGTCCCTCTATTGGACTTTGTCCCCTTAGTCAGGGGTTATGAGTTTTTTGGAAGATAACAGTGTAAAGTGACATTTTTATCATATCAGATCAACACAATTCATGACTCTTGATATTGACCTTGGTCACCTGGCTGAAGCAGAGTTTGTCAGTTTTCTCCACTCTAGTGTTACTCATTTTTTCTCCTCTTTCCATACGGCACACTTTGGAAAAAAGTCATTATATGCAGCTCACATTTAAGGAGTGGGGAGTTATGATCTCCTTCCTTTAGGGCAGAATTTCTACATAAATTATTCGGAATTGTCCTGCATGGACAAGCATTTCTTCTTCCTTTGTTACTTTATTCAATCATTTATTTATATCAGTATGAACTTGTGGATATTTATTTTATACTTTGTGTAATAATACAATTGAAGGGATAACAATTATCTTATTGTTATTGTTCAAATTGTTCCAGCTTGGGCCACTGGATGTTTTTTCAGTTGGCTCCTGTGTCTCTCGACAAGTTTGTAGCAAGGTGGTTGGCTTGTTTTGTTTCCTTATTTGGGAGATTTTTGAGCAGTGTTTTAGTTGCTGGTACTACAACATGTTCTAGGCTCATCTTGTGTATTTCTTGCCCCAGTCCTAGGTTAAGTCATCTCTACAAAGAGCCTGGGTCCTTTTACTGGGGAATGGTATAAGAAGCCAAGATCTGGGGAAGGTGATTTGCTGCTTTTTGCATTTCAAGGCCACAGTTTAGTTGTATATATGCTTATGATGATGGCTATAACATCTTCATTTTTATTTTTATTTTATTGTTGTAAGAAAACAACATGAGATTTACCCTTTTAACAGATTTTTAAGTGTATAATACAGTAATGTTAATATAAGCACTAAGTTGAAAAAAAGATCTCTAGAAGTGTCTCATTTTGCATTTTTTTGAAACATTATACCTATTGATTAATGGCTCCACATTGTGCCTTCCTCCTCTTCCTGGAAACCACTGTTCTACTTTTCTGAGTGTTACTATTTTAGATACCTCGTATAAACAGAATCGTGTAGTATTTGTCTGTCTGTGACTGCCTTCATTTACTTGGCATAATGTCCTCAAAGTTCATCCACCTAGTAACATATTGCCAGATTCTTTCTTTTCAAGGCTGCATAATGTTCCATTGTACGCATTTATCACATTTTTAAATTCATTTACCTGGTGTTAGGCATTTAGGTTATTTTATATCTTGGCTCTTACGAATAGTGCTACAACAAATAGAGAAGTGCTAACATAATTTTGAGATCCTCATTTCAGTTCTTTTGGATAAATACCCAGGAGTGGGACTGCTAGATCATATGGTAGTTCTATTTTTAATTTTTTGAGAAATTTTCATACTGTTATCCATAGTGTCTGCACCATTTTGCACTCCTGCCATCAGTGTGCAGGGGTCTCCTTTTCTCCACATTCTTGGGAACACTTGCTATATATCTATTTTTAATAACCACCCTAACAGGTATATGGCAATATCTCATCATGGTTTGGGTTTGCATTTCCCTGATGATTAGCGACATTGAGCCTCTTTTCATAAACCTATTGACCATTTATATGTCTTTTTGAGAGAAATGTCTATTCCAGTCCTTTGCTCGTTTTAAAAATCAGGTGGTTAGTACTTTGGCTTTTGAGTTGTGGGAGTTCCTATTTATTTTGGAAATTAAACCCCCTATCTGATACATGGTTCGCAAAAATGTTTTCTCCCATTCTCTAAGTTGCCCTTTCATTCTGTTGATGATTTCCTTTGCTGGGCAGTTTTTTAGTTTGATGTAGTCCCACTTATCTATTTTTGCTTTTGGTGTTATAGCCATTAGTTCATTGCCAAGATGATTTTCATGAAGCTTTCCCCTTTCGTTCATTTTTAGCTTCAGGTCTTATGTTAAAGTCTTAAACCATTTTAGTTAACTTTTATGTTTGGTTTCAAGATAGGGCCCAATTTCATTCTTTCGCATGTGAATACCCAGTTTTCCCAGTATCATTAGTTAAATAAATCATCCTTTTCCCATTGTGATCCTAACACCAGCGGTAAATTCTTGATCTACTAGGGTTTTTTTTTTTTTTTCCCTCCTGATCACCCTTTTTCACTTATATGATTTTAACCTTAAATTCTATATTTTTGATATTAAAATTGCTATGCCAGTTTACTTTAGATTTGTATTTATCTAGCATTCTTTATCACTTTGTTTTCAAATCATCTAAATATTATTACTGTCTTAAATATGCCCTTTTTAGGCAACATATTGATAGGCTTTTTAATGTAGTCTATAAATTTCTTGCTCTAAGTGGCAAGTTTAAACTTCATATTCATAATAATTATGTTAATAATATGTCATAATATGACATATTGAAACCTTTTTACCTCATTTTTACTTATTATGCTTTCTTTATTTCTTCAATATCTTTTTAATCTTCTTTATAAGTTGACTGACCTTCTGTCTGTTGGTTTGAAAATTATACATTCTGTAACTCTAACATCTATTTACCTCTAACAATTAAGATATACTTAGATTTTACTCTTTTATACCAATTTCTTAATCATATCAGATTCTAATTTTTCCTCTAAACCAGATAACAGCACCCTCTCCCAAATTCACTGTGTTAATATAATCTATAACTTCACTGTGTAATATTGTAGCCACATATGGCTATTTAATTTAAACTTAAGTTAATTGAAGTTAAATAAGGTAAAATAATTCAGTTTCCCAGGCACATTAATCACCTTTCAAGTGTTCAGTAGATGTATAGATATGGAACATTTCCGGTATCTTAGAGACCTTTTGAATAGTGATGATCTACACTTTTACTCTACACTGTTTTGAACACACTTTTGGTTGGTTACTAACTCTTCAGAAAACAGTTAAATTTACTGAGTCATTTTCTTATTCTTTGCATATGTTTTATAGCATCTGTCTGAATCTTTTGCTATACTTTCTAAAAAGCTTTCTCCAAGAGTACTTCAATGGGAATCTTTGTGTAGAAAACCCTGAGGCATTTTACAAATAAGCATATCTTTATTTTGACTTAGTATTTAAACTATAAATCATCTGGACATAAAGCCTTTCTTTGTCATTCTAGTAATTTTTTTCTATTGTCTTTTTCATCCAGAATGCCACAGAGAACTCTATACTTGTCTGACATTTGTTTATTATAATGTTGCACACACTCTATTTTTCTCTCTTTTCAAAAATTCTTTATTAACAATATAATTGGGCTATTTTTATCTTCGAGCACTGCATTCTCTATAGTGTGCATGCACATGAATGTGTGCATATATGTTTATACACATCACCCTGTTTTTCATGCTACACACACACGCTCACCATAAATATTCTATAATAGCTAGATATTTTAGTCTCAGTCTCTTTAGAATTGATTAGATATAAAACTACTTATGCTAACAAGCCATTTATCTTCATAAGTCAAATACAATTTAAAGAAAGCACTTTCTTCTCAATCATAGGCATCTATCATCTGGAAGTAAGTATCTCATTCAATTATACTGCACCATGCCAATTAAAAATCACATGAACCCTGAAGCATGTTTGCACTTCAGAAAAAAAGAAGAAAAGCTCAAACAATGGAAAATACTATAAGTAACTTTAAATTCTTTTAGTTAATAATTTCAGAAAATTAAAAACATTTGCACGTATTTCAAAATATAAAATCATAATTCTTAATGTGAGTTTTCCTTTCTAAAAGTGTTTACTTACTCTTGTTTTGTGATTTATGCTGTCATGGATAATTCTTTATATTTTAATGTTATAAAATAATAGGGCATATGATATCGTATGTTCAGGGCATTCTACGTGTCCTCTTACATGAGACACTGAACTGGGAGGAGTGTAAATGCTGATTGAAATAGTCATACTAGAACAACACAAATAAAGGGTATAACCAATTTTGTCAAAAATTTAAGTAAAATCCTATTTAAAAAAATAAATGATGTTGAAAGAATTCACAAAGGATAAGTACAGGCAACTAATGAACAGAGAATGAATGTTTCACCTCAAAATTTACGCAAAAAAATTTAGATTGAAACTAAAACACACTATCTTTTTTTCTGACAAATTGGCAAATTTTAATTAATTATTTAAATTTCATTTTATACATGAATAGACAAAGACAGAAATTGGGATTGCCCCCAAATGTCTATATATTTGATAAAATTTCATATTTTGAAATTTAGAATCTATTTAAGTAGAAAAAACAGTAGCTACAAGGATACTTGAACACATAAAGTCAAATAATCAAGTGAAGTTGAAAGTTATATCCTTCAGTTTTCTCCTAAAATCTGCTGGTATTTTTCTCAAGAACTTGGCTTTCTAAAACTCAGTAAGCAAAATAATTATTATTGTTTACTTAGTAATTAGGATTATATTTGAAAAGCTACGACTTAGAAGAACAGATTTTTCTTGTAACATGCCAGATAGTAAATCTTTTAGTCTTTGAGGGCCATAAAGTCTCTATTGCAACTACTCAACAGTTGACATAGACTGAAAGCAGCCATAGACAATACATAAATGGGTGTTTCTGTGTTCCAATAAAACTTTATTTATAAAAACAGTCAACAGGCCATATTTGAGCTGCAGTTTTCTAACCTTTGCCTTAGAATATATTCCTATCTCATTCCCTAATCATCGTCTATAGGATATTTATATTTATTCATCTGAGAAAGAAGCTAGGAAACCTGGGTTGAAGGGAGAATTTAGAGTCCAAATTTAACCAAACATAAGCAGAGAAAGGATGGTGTCCCACCAGAATAACCTATAAATTATTATACTGGCTTATAACTTGAAAACATCCAAACACTTGGTATAAGCCAGGGAAAAAACTCGTTGGCGATGCTAATTATACACAGTTCTTTCAGAAACATTTTAGTTAGGCATGAGACTTTTGAATCTCCAGCAGAGGAATAACTGAGTATAAAGTTGAAAATGAGAGAAAAATAGGATGATGAGGGATGCATAGCAGAGAAATCAGAGAAGGTAACCTCTGAACTTTTCTTGAAAAAAATAACACGGTCGAAAGTTTAAAGTAGTATTAGAGAAAAATGCATTCAAATAGTGTAGATAATAGCCGCTGAAGTTCCTGCTGTGAAAATAACCTTAATGAAAGTAGAAATAAACTGATAAAACAGCTGTTGTATGGGTTTACATGGTTCCTTCCTCATGTCCCCCTCCTTTCCTTTTTCTCTTCTTGAATGTCCCTTGCCACTCATCTCCCACTTTAGGAGTTATGATTAAGTCAATGAGAGCACCCTCCCCCTATCAGAAGTCCCTGACCATTGAGGTCTCCCCTTGGTTATTTAACTGTGATGGGTATTTCTGAGAAAGTCATCATTTCTTTCCATTGCAATGAGTGATTGACTCAACAAGGAGTTCATATTGCACCAAACACTTTCAAAAATGATTCATGTTAATGGCATGTCTCAGGGGATTGATGCTAAATAGAAGCTACAAGTAAAGCTTAAAAAATGATTTAGCAATATGAAATCCTACAGACCACGGCGCACGTAGGCACAGTTGATGGTAAACATCAAAGAATAAATACAACTAAAAGTCATAACATTGGATAGACAATAAATCTGACAGTTCAAGACCTTTTGGGGCTTGAATCATAAAAAATGAAATGACTTACTCAGGCATTCCTAGCTTTGTTTATTTTTTTTTATTTTTCTATTTTGTGCCACGCATCTTTCACAGGGCAGTGAACTGAAGACAGTTTCATATTCCTGACATGTTAGTGTGGTTTACAAAGGTGGTTGCCTCACAAAATAAAATCAAATGGACATATTGAAGAACTACCTCCCTTTTGTTCATATGGCTGATCACTCCTTGAGGGAGGAGGTGGTTGGGAATTTATTCACCAAAATCATACTTGAAGCTTTTATAGTCTTCCCATGGCAGCCACAAACATGCAGCAAAAAGGAGAACTGATATAGCCAACCCATTTTCATTGTTTTTAATCTCCTAATAGTTCTTTTATTTCTAAAGGGGTTATAATCGGGATTTGAGATTCTATCATATTTTTTAAATAAAGAGCCTTGTAATATTTTTGATGAACTATATAGAAAGTGAAGATACAAACTTAACATTAAATTAAATATGTCAAATTATTATTTTTCTTCAAATATCAAATGTTTCCTTTAAAAAGCTTCTTATAAAATATCTAAATAGAGATCTTAAATATATCTTTTTAATATATCTTTTTAAATATACCTTTTTAAAAATAAAGGAAAATAAGCAGGATTATACTTCTCTTCTCTAGAATTACCATCCCTACTAATTCATAATTCAAACAATACTCAACCGCCATTTAGAAGACATTGTGTTAAGGCCTCTGTAGCATTTAACAATGAACAAGACAATCCTCAAGCTTTTGTCAAAAAACAGCTTTTCAATGGAAAGATTAAAATCTCCACAGCATAAGGGGAAATGGCCTTGGCTGTTTCTTGCTACTGCTCATACACAATACTAAATAACTTCATGAGTACATGTCTTCTTATACATGTCTCATCCTCATTTCCCTGTTAGACATAAAAATCCTTATTAGTACATTTAAAAAATAATGGTTGCCTATTTTGTGTCAGAATCTATCCAACGATGCCTGAAATAGACATTATTATACAACTAATTATTTTGTTTTATTTATTTTATTTGTTATAAAGACAAAAATGAACATTGCCTAGTTCTCATACCCACATTGTTTGAGACCTTCCATAAAGACAATGAATAAAATGGTTGGTTATTTGACACAATGAATTTTAGGGTTTTTTTTTTAGGTTCCATCATCTAGGCCAGGCACTTTCAATGAAAGCAATATTGGCCCCCTGGGGTGAAAATTAGTTTTGATGGGGATAAAAAAAATCTCTTTTAATATATAAAGCACAGATATATATATAGCACATAACCAGATATATAGTACATATGAGATAATAAAATTTTATGGGGGAGCAATTAGGAAAAAAAATGTCTAAAAAGGCTCCTTCGGGAGGGAGGCAATAATGAAAAAAAGGATTGAGAAGCACTTGTCTGGGCAGTGTTTACTGCTCTGTAATAATCCATTTGTGTATACCCATTCTACCTAATGTTCTCCCAGTCTTCCTCCTCAGTATGAGAAATTATCATCAGGCATTCTTGCCAGCCAAATCTCTTACCCTTTTGACCCTGCTTTGCCACATTCTGGATGCAGGGCTCACAGGACATAAAGGCCAGAATTGAAGATAAGTTTAAGGCAAGAGGCTTCTGATTTAAGAGAGTTATGCCCTTGCAGCTGGTTTTTATTCTTTATGTAAAATTGGATTATTTATTTATTTATTTATTTATTTATTTATTTTTGCTTCATTGGATACTATTTGCTTCGTTTGATCTTACTAATAGATTCAATTACACTGTGGTGTTGCTTGGGGTCTACATCAATTGTATGAATGGCATCATGAAGTAGCTCTCAGGTGACCCACTGGAAGCGGTCACCTATCCACTGACACATTCAACAATGGGTCATTTCAGTAGTACCCTTCAACTTTCCTTTGAGTCGTAGCTTTCCCTGGGTCAAAGCTTCAGAATAGTAGAGTGCAAAACAAGGCAAATGATTGTCCAGATAGATACTCTATGTGGGACACCCTCCATTTACTACTCTCCGGGGCTATTATCCATCTCCTGTGGCAATAGTTCTCAAAATATGATTGCTTTTCCTTTTCATATTTTTTAGAGACAGGCAGAGGGGGGAGGAAGAAAGGGAGAGAGATATCAATGTATGGTTGCTTTTCACCTGCCTCCAGCTACAGACCTAGCTGGAGACCTGGCTTGCAACCTGGTTACGTGCCCTGGCTGGAAAATTGAACCAGCGACCTTTGGATTCGCAGGCTGGTGCCTATCCACTGAGTCACCAGCCAGGACTTGATTGCTTTTTAAAATGCATATTTCTTATTCCCAGCCCAGACCTACTGAAACAGAATGTCAAAGAGTAGGGCCCAGTAATCTGCATTTCACCATTTCTTTAGGTTATATGAATGTCTACCAAAGCATGAGGCTGTTAGCCTTTAGGTTAAAGTCAGCTTCTTTAATGCTCAGTACTCCGCAGGTCCAGGCACTGCCCTCTGCCATGTCAGACCACAGACACCATGTTCTGATCCTAAGGAATCACGCAAGGTTCTCTGGCTTTTTCCTGCTCCCTCAAGCCACAACGCTCCCTGTACTGGGATGTTGCTCTGGGATCTTGGAGACACTACAACTTCTGCCATAAGAAATAGCTTATATATTCCTTCCTCTGACAAAATAGTCCCTGGCTTTGCTCAAGTCACACTCCCCAGGCCCACAGTCAGGACTTTTGCCTCTGTGTTCCATGGTTTCCTGCTCATCCTGCCACAAAATGTTTAGCTGGCACACTAGAGCATGGTTCTGTGTTTCCAGGTCTTCCCATTCTTTAAAGACCTGTCTTGTTATTTACTCATTTTCTCTCTTGGGTATAGTTGTAACTAAAAAGAAAATGTTGAATGAATAAATGAATAAACAAATATCATGAATTGTTTTCTGTATGTCTGATGGCTGATGGCCTCTAATTATACTCCGAAAGTCAAATTAAAAGTCATATTCTGCCTGTTTGTCCACCACCCCACCCCACCCCAGTTATCGAATTGTCAACAGTCATGAGTATAACAAGAACTTTGTCAACTTAAGCCTGGGACACTTTGCTTGGTATTTATGCCCTCTGCTTGGAGCAGCAGCACCTCTAATTTATGAACTGCCACTTTGAACTAACTCTTATTTAAGTTCAAATGGCTCCATGGTTATTTGAATAGCTCTATAAGAGTTCCAGCTTTTTATAAAAATGATGCAATATCTCATAAAACTATGGTTGATATAATTTTCAGTTTCAGGAATGAGAGCTGGGCTCTTTGTGAAATGACATTTGGGTTCAAGGAACATTCCTTGGAGGGGTTGGGGCTCGCACTCTACACTAATTATCAGGCCACATTGGAATCTCCTCTTCTGATGATAAAAGCTTTGGCTGTCTTTGAACAAGGCACTTCAAAGTCTTCCTTTCATAACGTTTTTTGAAATCTCAGCCCATGGAGACTGTCACAGCTTGACATGCTTGCACATTTGTCATACTCCCTGGAAGGCTGCCTCTAACCTTGGACCTTGGATAAGCTGAAAGCTCTTCCTACCAGTAACACTTCTTAAGGAAAAAAAAAAGAAAAGAAAAGAAAAAAACAAGAAAAAGACAGCACAGGGTCATAAAATAAAGGAAAAAATAATAATAAGGCATTTTAAATGTGGAGGCATTTCCATGACATCAGAAGGAAGGGATTACGTTAATTTGCCCCCAAATAGAAAGAAGGTTGATGGATTGTATGATTGCATGTCAGTGTCCTGGCAGGAAACAATGAGATATTTTAGAACTTAATTAAAATTTATAATTTACAAAAGAATACATAGGAGGTTTAAGGAAACCAAGTTGAGATGGTGGGGCACCATTAGAATCAAACCTACAGGGGTAAGAAAAGAGGGTGGTTACAGAAATGCAGAGAAGTGAATAAATGGAGCTGTCACCTTAACAGAAACTATGGCCTTCTACTGCCCCACTGACGTGGTCATCCCATAGCCACTGAGCAAGGAAGCAGGTGGGGAAAGAAATGCTTCAGCCTTGTTCTCTCCTTATCCCCAAAAATCCTGTTCATTTTTTTCCCCACCAACAAAACTTGCAGCCAGAAGGCAAGGGAATCCATTGGTGTTGCCCCTGTGGGCCAGTCTCACAGGCCAATGCAAGATGCCTGGGGATCAGAAGACCTCCTGCCCCAGGGGTTACATGGAGAATTGCAGTGAGCAAGGTGCAGTAGAATTTTCTTTGCTTATGTTGGAAGAAGGGACAATAGCTTTATTGGGTACGGTATAATAAGGATTTGCCGACCACGATGACTCCAGTGACTTCTATCTTCTCTGCTTGAAGTTCTTTTAAGGTGTTGAGAATTTGGTTTAATGATAGTGTGTGGATGCTGTGAAAGAAATTTTTTTAAATGATATACTGAAAGGTAGCAATGATAAATGCTTAACTTGATAATTATCTGAGAATAAGATGCTATCAATCTTTATACCAATTACACAAATAAAAAATGTAAATGTATGCAAAAACAATGCTTCATATCCGAGTATATCTGGATATGGTTATGGAGGGACTGTCGATCTCAGGACCAGCTCCAGCCATAAACAAAATCAATGACACTTTACACACTGTAACTCAAGCAAGGAGGAAGAATCCCCACTGCCTAATCCATTCTCAATTGGAGCCAGACAGAAGGGATTTTCTTGAGAACTGACTCTTGTAGACAAAAACAAACAAACAAACAAACAAAAAGGGCGGGGGAGGAGGGAGATGCATTTATCTTCCTTCCTGGCTATGATCTGAAATCTACAGGTTCTCCCTCATCAGTAAAGGACTTTATCTTCAAGGGTAACATTTTTTTTTTCTTTTATAAGATTTTATTTATTATTTTTAGAGAGAGGGTAAGGGAGAGAGGCAGAGAGGGAGAGAGACATCAATGTACGGTTGTTTTTCATGTGCCTCCAGCTATGAACCTGGCTGGAGACCTGCCTGGAGACCTGGCTGGAGACCTGGTTATGTGCCCTGGCTGGGAATCGAACCAGCAACTTTTGGGTTCACTGGCCAGTGCCTTATCCACTGTGCCACCAGCCAGGGCCTCAAGGGTAAAAATTTCAAAAGATGGTTTGGCTTTGGCCAAAAAGCACAGAAAAAGAAAAACTCTAAAAGTCGCAATTTACAAATCAGACACATTAAAGTCTTGAACATACAGTAATTAGTTCTTAGTCAATACATTGTAAGGCTACCCTGAAATTATGGCTAAATTGCATACAAAGAAACATGCTTGGAACCAAGGGTGGAAATTGAGAATTTGGGAAATTAAACTCATTACTCCATACACCTCTGTTATGACTCAATTCTTTTTCATTGCCCCCTTTTGAACCTTTTCTGCGTCTATTGTGCTCCTGAGATGAGTAATGGAATTTAATATTAGGTTCTGTTTTTCCAATTGTAGGTATTATTTGGTCTTGCACAAGAGTAGCAGGACATTTAACAATCTACACAGAGAGGCTTATTCAAGGAAATGTTGCTTTCTAGCAAGCTAGGGTAGAATTTATTCCAAAGGAGAGTGGTAAAGAGCTTTGAAATTTTGACAGTGGCATAAAATGTACTCAGGAGCAGCAACGGGCAAAGAGGCAAAGTGGGAATGGAAAGAGTGCCAAACTTGGAATCTAGAGACTAGGTCCAAGCCCCAGCTGTTCTAACAAACAACATGTGACCTTGGGCAAGTCATTTCATGTAGTGGAGGCTGTGATGTGCTACCCAGGTTTTCCTTTCAGGATGGAAGGACGCCTTCCCCCACCTGGTGGGAGGAATCCTGCAGAAAGCCTCAGCTAGTTGCCAATCCTCTCAAAGATGCTTTCAGCTGAAGAGTGCAGCTTCATCCAGGGAAGTCACATCCACTAGCTGGTCAACAAAAAAGCCTGGCTGGTCCCCTTGGCCTCAGTCTGAAGGTAAAGGCCATTTTACCTCCAGAGGTCGCAAGAGCTCAGTCGATGCTTTTGCTAAGATTGCACAGCAGCTCAACTTCTTTCTTTGCCCAGTTCTGCTTCCTTCCTCTCCCTTGAAGAGGTGTTGATCCCAAGAGTACTCCCTGATCAACATCTGCTCATCATCTCCACCTCCAGGTCTCTTGCCTGGGAAATCCAGTCTGAGCCTATGAACCTAGGATTCAGTTTCCTTTCCTGGTCAGAAACAATAAATACAAACAACCCTAACGGGTTGGAAGCTCTCAATAAGGGGTCCATGCATGGACTTGGGAAGGGTTATGGATAATCCAAAATGGTACATGAAACTTTGCGTATAAATAGAGGAACACTTTCCTGAAGAGATGTGGTGATCTTGACAGATTGTCTAAAATGTTTTTCACCCTAACACACTAAAGCACCATTAACAGAGATGATCTTTTGTAGGTGCTTTAATTGCCATGTTATGGAATCTTACAAGGCACGAGGTGATATCTTTAAAAGGCTGAACTGTATGCTACTAACATACCACTATGAAAGTCAATTCGTAGTTACGAGTTAATGATTGAGGTCTAGTTTCAGAAAATACCTGTCCATTTCAACAGTGTTCTAGGAGTAATTTTCAAGTCATAATTCTTTTTTTTTAAGATTTTATTTATTATTTTTCAGAGAGGGGAAGGGAGAGAGGCAGAGAGGGAGAGAAGCATCAATGTATGGTTGCCTTTCACCTGCCTCCAGCTATAGACCTGGCTGGAGACCTGGCTTGCAACCTGGTCACATGCCCTGGCTGGGAATCGAACCAGCGACCTTTGGGTTTGCAGGCTGGTGCCTTATCCACTGTGCCACCAGCCAGAGCTACAAGTCGTAATTTTTAAACCTTCTGAAAGAGGGATATTCCAAGAATGGAAAAGTGAATTCAAATGGACTACAGAAAGAGAGAGAGAAATTGTTCCTGTAATTCTAGAACTGACCTAGAACCAACTAACAATACAGCACCCTCCTTCTTCCACCCCAGCACACTACTGTGAGAAATAGATTTGGCCCCAAAAGAGAATAGCAATAGTCATACTTATTGCATATCCACTCTAGTCCAGGTACTCTGTAAACTGATTTTATGTAAGCCTTAGGCCAACAAATGGACAAATACGATTATCTCCATTTTACATGTAAACAAATGGAGACTCAAGGAGTTTCCAAACTTTGCCCAAGGTCACCAAACTAGTAAAACTGGTTTCTATTTATACTCAAGTTTTTTAAGGGGGTTTCAGGTTTGTCCCATCCAGTTTCAAATTGTGGGTATATTCTGCTACAGCACCTTACCTCCTTAGACTAAGTCAGACCTATGTTCTAAGCTCCTGACAGGAAACAGATCCTGAGGTCAAACCTGCATGGAGGTAGCAGCCATGACACCGATTCATCTAGTGGAGCCCCTACCTTTGTCTACCTGGTGCCAAGGAAGTTCATAAAGGATAGCTGTGGCATTAGCAGTTGGCCACGGGTAGATAAAACTGCGCAGGTGACCCAATGAACATCTTCCTGACCGTTCAGAGTTGAGGGACAGAAGAATTTTTAAAACCTTTCTCAGATGCATTTGAACTATGCCAACAAAATCCAAGCAGGGCATTTTTGAGTTAATGTAACACCGGAAGTAGTTCACTCCTATAAGACAAGAATTTAGTACTATTTATTAAATGTACAGTTTTTATTCAATTCAGCTAAATGGGCTACACGGCAAACCAAAAGTGATCTCCTTTAATGTCAGATCTTCATCATTTTCCTAGTATAATCAGCACTGTGATCTTAATAAGTATTACCTCTTACATGCATATAGTACGTGCTCATTTTAATTTATCTCATTTAATTCTCTCAACAACATTGTGGAGAAGGCTGGACAGGTATTTTATTATCTCCATTGATAAATGAGGAAACTGAAGTTGAGATAGTCTCAAGGGATTTATAATAGTGTTCTAGTGTTCTGACACCTAGTCTTTCCCCACTTACTTACTGAGAGTTAAAACAATTTTTAAAAAGAACCACATATAAATAAGCCCAAAATCTATAAAAATCTCCATGTTAGCCCTCTCTGCCATACTTCCTCATAGCAAACACAGTGAACATTTCCCAATGTTCATCAGGTCTTGCCACTTGCCTCCAGGATCTCAGCCCTCCAGTGTCTTCCCATCACACTAAAACCAACATCCTAAATCCTTTCTCTGGTCTCTAAGGTCTTACACATACAGACTCCTCTGACCACTTCCTGGCTCCATCCTACCCTGTTCACTCCTCTTTGCTCATGGGCTCCAGCTTCCTGGTTCTTGAACAAAGAAGCACACTTTTTCCTGTGTGTTTGTTTCTTCTTTTCTCGCTCTCTGGAATTTTTTTTTCTTCTGATATTCTCAGTAAATGTTTCTTACTATCTTAGATGAAACAGGCTTCCATTTCCTATCCTTTGACGTTGGCTTTTGTTTTTCCTAGTTCTTATAAGTACTTAACTTTATATTACACATGCATTTATTTTCATATTTTCTATATATTATTCATGTTTGTTTATTTATTCTTTCTCCCCTAGAATATAAACTCAATGAAAGCAGGAGCTTGCTCTGTCTTGTTTCCTGTTAGGTCCCCAGTACCTGACAGAATCAATTGGTAAGTCAGTGCCAAACTCACAGTTTGCTCTGAATAAATAAGTTGTTAAAATTTGAGTGACTGAGTCTTACTGAAAATGTCAGTGAAGCAGTTGGAATTTTAAAGACAGGGTTATAATTTTCATGTTTGCTGCTGTCAGCATTTCCCTTCTCATTAACAGAAAAACTCTTCCTAAGTCTCGTAAGGCTTTTAAGAGAAACAGTCCCAGCCTAGCTTCACCATTTCCGAGTTGTGGGAGCTTCAATGAGTTATTTGACCTTTCTCTTACTCTAGGATGAGATTTCCTCATCTGAAAGATGGGCATAATTGTAGTTGTTGTGGGAATTAATGGCGTAAAACGTAAGCACAGTGTCTGACACATGGTAAATGCTGAATGAATGTTAACAAAATTGTGAGAATTGTAAAGAATTACAAACATAAACAGTCACTCCATTTATTGTCTTATTCATCAGCCATGAACTAATGAGCTAAGCACTGGAGAAGCAGAAAAGAATAAGATTCACTCTGTTTTCAGAAGGCCTGGGGCTGGTAGGGGAAAGAGAGTATGTACATTATCACTGTTTCTCTGCACTATCAGAAACTTCTGTTGTGTTCCTATGTATAAAGCATTTGCCTGAGATAAGTTATAAGAATAAATGATTAATTCATGTAATCATTGTTACATTGAATTGTTTCCTACTTAATCCTTAAACACCATTAAAGACATAGCTCTGGAGAAACAGAAAAAGATTCTGACCTCAAGAAATGTACAGTATAAAGGGGAAGGCAGGCATTGGGTACCTCATACACTGACCCTTCTTGAGGACCTGGTTTGTGTGGCCTGCATTGTGTTATTCAGATGTTAAAGTTTTAAACTGTTACACTATCAATGAGATCTCACTTAAAATCCTGATTCTCAATGTCTCTTGAAAAATCTGATGTTTTAGCAACACCAGACCTGCATTTCCTTCTGATAACTAAACTCTGAAGTGAATAGTGGTTGTTCCCTTTATATTAACTCTCAAGATTTTAAAAATCACTGCAGTATCTGTATTCTTATAATTTTTATCCTATTTCCAATAGGCAAGAGTTAAAAATTCCTACAATAATTTTTTTTTTCACTTTTTTTTATAACCATGTCAGCATTTGTTTTATATATATCTAAGGCTGTATTGTTAGGCTCATATACATGAATGTAATATATTTTTGGTGGATTGCTGTTTTATTATGATTTAATGTTCCTTTTTGCTTCTAGCAATGGTTTTGCTTTAAAATCTATTTTTTCCCTGACTTAGTATTACTACAAGGTATAGTAACCAAAAGGTATTCTTTTGATTTTGCTCTCCTGCTGTGTGCTTTTCTATTTTCTTGTTTTCTATTTTTTACCTCTCACCTCCATTCCAGCCTTTATTCCTCCCTACCAGTTCTAAAAGTCTCTTCACCTTTCCTCTCAGACCCAAAGAACCAGATCTTAGAGCAGTATTTTGGCCTGTCATCCAAGAGGTCCCTGAGAATACTGAAGACCCAGTAATACCACAAGCAGGCAGTGCCGCCAGGTACCAGAGGACAAATGGGGGCTGATGCCTATCGCATCTCAGGTAACTTTTCTTGATTTGTAGTGGCTGGCATATTCTCTATTTTTAAATTTTCTCTTAAAAAACATTTATCTGTGATTTCTATGCATGGAACTTGAAGGTGGTTGTGGCTATTTTTCAGTATTTTTTTTTTAGATTTTATTCAGTATTTTTTTTTTTTAAAGATTTTATTCATTAATTTTAGAGAGGAAGGCAGGGATGGAGGAAGAAAGGGAGGGAAACATCGATATATGGTTGCCTTTCACCTGCATCCAGCTACAGACCTGGCTGGAGACCTGGCTTGCAACCTGGTTATGTGCCTTGGCTGGGGAATAGAACCTGTGACCTTTGAGTTCGCAGACTGGTGCCTTATCTACCGAGCCACCAGCCTGGACTTATTCATTATTTTTAGAGAAAGGGGAAGGGAGGGAGGAAGAAAGGGAGAGAAATATCAATGTATGGTTCACCTGTCTCCAGCTGGAGACCTGGCTGGGGACCTGGCTGGAGACCTGGTTATGTGCCCTGACTGGGAATCAAACCAGCAACCTTTGGGTTCAAAGGCTGGTGCTCAATCTACTGAGCCACACCAGCTAAGGCTGGTTGTAGCTGTTTTTCAAGGCATGAATCTACAAACCATATAGACTAGATAATCAAGATGTGGGATACAGAGTGTGACAGGTAAATATAGATAGTTCCTTGTTCCATGAAGAAAAAACTACATATCAAGAGCCTTGTGCAGCAAAACCAATGAGCACACAGACTCCACAAGCAGCTCCGCCTCCATCCTTCATAGCTGAAGAGCACATTGGGACTATGGGTCTCATTCCCTGAGTCATAATAAAATTTAAGGACAAATGTCTTTAAATAAGGTATATGCATATGTTTAGAGGGTACATAAGTGCATTTGATTATTATATTCCTAGTTTCAATCATGTATCTCAGATAGCTCATCAGTGTTAGTATATTTTTTATTAATTAATAATGCAATAATATTAGAGGGAGAGAGAAACACAGAGAAGCAGAGACTGAGTTGATAGGAAAAAAAAATAATTTACTATGAGGTTGAAAATGTGCATGTAGTGTGGGGGCCTAAATTTCAGCAACACAATGTTTTCACACACTGAAAAATCAGCCTGCCCTGCAATGTCCATTTAGATTGTCCTAATCTAACCACTTCAATTTATTTTTCACTAATTAGATAGAATTGTCCAGAATGAAGAAATCACTGCCCAGTAATTACTTCACTGTAAAACATAACGAGCATCGGAACGCTGACACATACTGTAAAAATCGCAGCACAATAAATAGAACACTGTTTTCCAACAATAACCCGGCAGTGAATTCTGCTAGTGTATTTCTTGGTGAAACATGTTTATGTGATAGTCTTCCAATTTTATGGGGGAAGTTTATCACCATAAGGTGCATTTCATGACAGCCGAATAACTACATTCAGTTAGGCTTGTCACCATGTGCCTTCCGTATCAAGACACATGCTGATTGTATCAAATACTGTCGACTGTCTTAGTGCCACAAATAGAAAAGATGATTACACTGTTCTGTGTAGATATGATGCAATATTATTCACATTGCAAGAAACTGAAGGTCAAGGTTGTCGAACAACATTAGAAAGATTGGGTATTGAAAGCTTCTTAATGCAGTTATGATTCACTAATGAGCAGATGACAGGTATGCCTTAATATGTGGATGAGCGTGTAAAAGGGTGGAAAAGAGAAATATGCACATCAAATTATTGAGTGCTGTTGGGTGAGGATATGTTATTAATTTATCTTTTTGAAACTAAACAAAAGGCATGCTTTAGTCACTCCAGCCCTTAAAATGCATTTATTTGTTTTAAAACTCTGTAGTAGAGGACAGGAGATCTAAAATTTTGTCTCTGCCCTGCACAGAAGCATTCTGTGATGAGAATGACAAATAATGAGTTTGCCTTACACCTTAGCATTCACCTGCATTTCTGGTTTTAGCATAGGTACTTTTACCCTCATTTAGTGTACACTGCAAAGCCTATATTCATTAGACTAGGCAATCAGGTTGATTTTTCTAAAATAACAAAGACTATTAGCAATTTAATCAAGTTCAAAATCTATTTACATGCCATTGTCAAATAGCTATTATGGTCTGATCCCAGCTCTGCAACTAATACAAAGCATATGACCTTAGAAATTTAATTCCTCAAAATCTCATCTTGAGATTTGCTAGGCAGTAATCCTTGAACTTGGTCAGGTCTTACAGTGTTTTTATATTCATACTGTACAGCTCAACTGAAAAGGTATTCACTAGGATGATTTTTGCAATAGCGTATGTTTAATCAATTCTCCCTTCACATCCACACACTTGAACTAACTGAAAACGTAAAATTGTGATCTCAATAATTTACCATATCAATACACCATTAATTTAAGAAACTGAGCAACCATCAGATTGAATTCTCGTAGGCTAAATGCTATTGGCATGTCTGTTGACATAATAGCTATATCATGGGGACTTGATTGGCTTTCAAACATGAAATGTTAGTTTGATGCAATTAATAACATGCATATGTTTTTCATTTAACCACAGCATTTAAAAAGATATCTGCAGTTTTTTAAATCACAGCCTTTTTTTAGAAAAATCTACAAGGTTTCCTGGAAAGAGCCAGTGGGCAAAGTTCACATGGGCAAAGTGAGAGGCACCTTAATCTGGGATTAGGATGAAGTTTAGCTGGAAGGGATAAATGAAAATATTCAGACAAATTGGTCATGAGGAGTAGAAAATTTAGTATGATTCATTACATGGTAATTGAACAACTGGAAAGGGTGTCTCCAAAATGTTTAGGTAGAAACAATAAGCCATTCCAACAACTACACAGAGGGACATGATCACAGTTCCAAGCTCCTAACTAGTAGCCATTGCTATAGACTGTTCTAGGTATTAAGGTTTCATCCAGTGTAGTCCTTGGGTAAAGGAATGAAGAAAACAGAAGCAGAAATAAGTGACATGTGTGACAGTTCTGTGAATGGAGTTAGAGCTGGAGAAAGTTGAAACAGGGAAGAAGATTGTGAAAAGGCGAGAAGGCAATTATCTCTGTTCCATAAATATAAAAAGAAAATCAATGAATGAAGGAAAATAGGAAGGTTGGATGTTAGAAAAGTAAGACTACATAGAACGAGGCTCAAGAGAATAAATGAGTCACGGCCCACAGTTCAAAATTGGGGATCAGTATCAGAGGGTGTTTTCTTTTCCCCCAACACCACCCCCTGGGGTGGACTCCTTGGGTGAAGGGAATCAATCATCTGAATATATGTAAAAAAACAGGCTACTTATTTCAATTGTCTTAACAGCTTCACTGTTAA
Source organism: Noctilio leporinus (assembly GCA_004026585.1). Taxonomy (NCBI): domain Eukaryota; kingdom Metazoa; phylum Chordata; class Mammalia; order Chiroptera; family Noctilionidae; genus Noctilio; species Noctilio leporinus. The sequence goes on along the minus strand of PVIW01004812.1, from coordinate 96,957 downwards.
GACAACTTAATTACTTTCTGTGTGATACCAATCTACATTTTCAGCATGGTCTAAGTCAGGGGTGTCAAGCTCATTTTCACCTGGGGCCACAGCAGCCTCCTGGTTGCCTTCAAAGGGCTGAATATAATTTTAGGACTGTATGTATGTAACTACTTAACAGTTAAGCAAGCCCAGTAGAAACAAGGTGCCAGGCTGAAAGTGCCAGGCTGCATGCAATAAAATGGAGGGCCGGATTTGGCCCGAGGGCCTTGTGTTTTCCACCTGTGCTCTAAGTGTTGTATATAAGCTAGGCTCTGAAGAAACAGGGGACCAAAGAGTCAGGCCCTTAAGGATTGATTCTTGATACTTGATATAATAGTAGTAAAAATACCTTATATTTATTGAATGTGTTCTATGTGCCAGGCACAGTGAGTTTTGTTTAATTCATGTATTCATTCAACACGTATCTAACACTGCTAACATACCAAGTACTGTGTTACATTACAAAGATACGGTCATGAGAATAAACAGAGGCCCAGACATTATGAGTTTAGTCTAGTTGAGAGAAGTCCCAGACTGGCCAGGAAAAGATGTATATTAAATCATCTTACAAATGTATAACAACTATGAGAAAGGTGATGAAGAAAAATTATAGGGAGTTAATAGAGCTTAGAGAGGGGATTTATCTAACCTATATATCAGGAAAGGAAGATTTTCCTGAAAATAAAATAAAAGCGTATTTAAGGAGAACAGGAAAAAGTGTTGCAGGCAGATGAAATTCTGCACGCGAAGGCCTTGAGGCAAGAGATAGCCAGACTCATGCAAAGAAACAAAGGGCTGGCACATCTGGACTGTATAGGGTATGAAGCTGAGATACAGGAGGGAATTAGAGCAAAGGAGACTCCTTAGGCAGTAGAGTCCTTGAAGGAATTTCTCATTCAATATTCACTACTCCCCTAGCATGTAGGTAATTTTACCATTTTATAGATAAGCAAACTGAGGCTTAGGGAAGCTAAGCAATTTGGCTAAAGTCATTTTATAAGTCATGTCCTGGAGCCAGCACTCCAGCTCTCAGCTACCCACCTCTTTTCCTGATGCTTTCATTAACATCTTGAGAGCAAGTTATGCTATATTTTGTGAGTTCTACACTGTCCAATTCTTAACAGAGAGGCCTGGCAGGGCAAAACATTCAGGCCTGAGAGTTGGGCATACATGGGTTCAAAGGCTGAAACTGCCCTCACAGTAAACTTGAGCAAACAAGTTAATTTACCCAAACCTCTGCAATTTCATTTTTTTCCCATTTCAGGCAGAAGCATGGGACATGTAAGTAAAGGACTGAGAAAATAATGGATACTCAATAAATGCTGGCTGTTATTACAATGACCAGAGATTGGATAATGGGATATGGACCTCAGGTTTACTGTTATCACTATAATCAAAAGTCAACCCATGTTATGACACTCATAAGTCAAAAAATGACACCGACACAGAACTTCACCGGGGATTAAATGGCTCAATTAGTAAGAAGCCCTGCTAATTTCTTAATCCACATTGAACTCTGGGAAAGGCCTCAGATCTCATGCCTGTGGTCCCAATGATTTGCACCTGTGCCCCATCCAGCTGACCCCCACTTTAATATCCTCTGATGGGGAGGGTGGGCAGGGGACATCTTTAAAACTCTCTTCTGGGGAGAATTATCAGTCTCAAGGTGACACCAGGAAAAAAGCAAGCCTATGAAGTTCTCACATGTTCTCCATTTCTCTACAAGTCTTGCTTCCTCACTATTGTCTCCCTGGTTTGGGTGGAGAAGCGTAAGTTACCTGCTATGTAAAACCACTGGGGCTCAAGCTCCCAACACATTTTATATCTATATATATTGAGCCAACATCAATATAATCAAAGCAGTTTGCGTGGCCAGTACTTTTGGTACAGAATATATATATCTTCAAAGGCTATATATATATATATATATATATATCCTAAAGAACATTCACTAACTATCCACAGGATGAAAAATCATCAATCAAATGGTTGAAATCAATATAACAGCCTCATTCTAGCACCCAACGTGTGGTGTTTGGGCCACAAAAGGGCTTGTTGAGTTTTTGAGAGACTGCACAGTATAATGTTATACATGCAAATGTCTGGGCAGTAAATGGTGAAGAGCAAGCCTCTGGATTAAGACAACACCTTTCTACTTATGAGCTGTGTGACTTTAGGCAAGTTACTATACCCCTTGGGGCCTGGTGTGTCGGTAAAATGGAGATAATGAGCACTTTATGGGGCTTCTGTAAGGAACAAATAGATCATGTATGTAACATTGTTAGTGGAATGTCAGGCACTCCATGTGGGCTCTACATATACACAGTGCAGTTATTGGTATGGTGAATACTGGGGCCTCCAGGATAAGCCGCCTGCAGTCAGTGTATTTATTTACTAAGGTAGGAAAGTGCAGCATTGAGTAACCAAGCTTTCGATTAATATGAAAATGGCTTCCTTTGCCAGACTCTTACCTACAGGAAAATGCTGCTGGCATGCAGCCATTTCTTCATGGTTCCTCTTCACAATCCATCAATAGCCTTTGAAGACATATAAATCCCTTTGCTATTTTTTCCAAGAGTGTGGATTAAAAAAATAAACACTTGAGTTCTCTACAACAAAATTCATCGTGTGCTAAAAATATTAGGAAACTATGAAATTGCTATTTTTGTAGGGCAATATTTTTTTCCTGAACTAATAATCCAAAGAAGCATCATGGCTCACCAGAATAGGGAAGTCAGGGTAAGTCAATAACGGTTTGTTATTTTTCAATTATTTGTTTGTTTGAATAGTCCCCGTTCATAGTCCCTTTTCTATTAGCCATGAACTGGACAGCCTGGATTTCCCTAACACCCACTCCATTCCACGAGGCCACCTCCAAAACAGCTGTCCTGGCTATCATGTTTCCTTTCCATTATCACAGTCCCTTCAGAGAAGCAAAGAGCCCAGGGGGAAGAAGACCTCAGCATCCAAGCCTCTTCGTCCAAGCAGACACTACCCCTGACATGTGCCACCCACTCTGAATCTGAACCGGCCTGGATAGAGGCCCAGTCTTGCCTCACTTGGGTGATTCCTTCCAGAGGTCCATGACATTTAGGGTACATGGTATAGACTGATTCCTTCTCCATCACAACTTGCTGTTTAGAGTGTAGGTGACCCTAGAACAACATGGTTTGAACAGGTGGGATCCATTTATATATGGATTATTTTTCAGTAAATTCAGTCAGCCATTTGTATCCGCAGGTTTCCCATCTGTGGAGTCAACCAACCACAGATTAAAAACAGTATTTCCCCATTTCCAGATTTGGATTCCCAACCACAGATCCAAAATATCAGTAGTACTGTTTTTGGACCTATAGTTGGTTGAATCGGATAGGTAAAGGGCTGACTTTAATCTCAAAAATTTCACTCAGATTTTTGACTGTGTGTGTGGGGGGTCATTGTCCCTTCCCTCATATTGTTCAAGGGTCAACTAATATTCAAAGCCACACCCTGAACTCCAGGAATCAATTCTGATACTTTACAGCACTGTGACCCTCAATCAGTCGGAATTCCTGGGAGCCTCAGGTTCCCTATCTGAGAAACCAGAATAGTGGTACATGCTACACTTTGACCTCACAGGGCTGTGATGAGATGCAAATCCCATCTGATAAGCAAACCATTTGATAAGCCATTGTCAATTGCTCTGCAAGAACATGTTACCTATACATAAGCCAATAAATAAAATAGTAGAAAAACTAGAAAAACTTGTACCCTCACTCTACCCAAATAGCTTTGAAACCTAACTCATTTCAAGCATGCCAGTTTAAAAGCCCTGAACATGGAAAGCAAATGAGCCCTGACACAGAACTAGGAGGTGGGGCTACATATTTTTTTATCATTTCCAGAGTTACCCAGGTTCTGGGGCTCAGAGATAAGACTAGGAGTCAGGATAGCCTTTCTGTTGCTATGTTGTTTGGCACTGTGAAAACTTTTAGGAAAAAGAAATGAGTTTATTGACTATTTTCAAATTATAGCACTATTTCTATTTCTACAATGAATGATTCCTTTGAATTCAGAAAGATTAACATTGATTTGTCTTCTGAGTGAATTCAACCAAGCAGCTTAAAGCATAGTCTAATAAGGTAGTTATGGTTGTTAGGAAATTCCTGGATTTAGAAAACCCACACACACAAATTCCCAGAGAGTCCGTATCTCTGAGACATCCACCAATTTGTTCACTTAATCACTTACTCAACAAATATTTATTGAGCATCTGCCATGAGACAGGCATGCACCGTAGGTACAAAGCATACAGCTGTAAGTAAAGCAGCAAAAGTTTAAGATCTACATTAATTCAAACCATGTGTAGACATTTAAATGATCAGGAGAACAGGGGTTTGAAAATGGGGTGACCTTCCAGCTAGCCTCTATGAGGAATCACTGAATGTTGCATCTGTCTGCATTTCTTCTCCAAAGAAGATGCGGTGCAAGAGAAAGGAGTCCAGAGTGAGATCAGAAGCCTTCTGTTCCGCACTTGGCTTTGCTACAGGCTCACTGTGTGGCTGGTTGGGTCCCCTCCCTTCCTCTGAGCCTCAGTTTCCTCCGCAAATCAGGTAGCCTGTCTTCCCTGCCACCGTTCTTGGGCTGGACTTCCCCAAAAGGCAACCTCTTGGCCTCTAGTGTGGAAGGTAGAACTGGATTTTCTTACTATTGCGGAGAAGTGGTGCTGCCCCAGGGAGTGAAATATTTCCTGTGGTCTTGCCTTGGCCCATGAAACAAAAACATCTTTCCTCTTGGAGGAAAGTTCCCACTGGCTCATTCATTCATCCAAACAGAGAAGAAGTAACTATCTATTGGTATCAGAGAACCACCTTTAAGACATCTGCACAGGCCTCATTCAGACCTTCGCACACTAGGCTTTCTGCTCAGCATCCCTGGACAAGCTTGATAGAGGAAGGAAGTCCTGCTCACCCGCTTCTTGGCCTGCTGGGGGCCAGTGTAGTGGTAGCACTGGCCAACTGTGCCACATAAGAGCTGTATGACTTTGGGCACCCTACTCAACATGTTGGTGTCTCTATTTGCTCACCTAGAAAGTGAGCATCTTAATGCCTACCTGAAAGGCTTGTTCTGAGAATTAAGTGAGTTTCTAATCTATATCAAGGGCATAGAAAACATATTAAGTGGGAGGCATAAGACATGATTGATCTGAGAGTCCAGGGACAATCAGGGAAGGAGTAGGGAGCCGGTTTGAGCCTTAGGTCTGAGACAGGATTTCCAGGCCAATATTGCCACAATTAGGTTAACCTTGGATCCCTGGCTCCTCCATCTAATTCTTACATGGTTGAGAATCTGTAAGGGTAAAGAGCATGATTAATTGGTCCCCTTAATGCCACAAAACAGACCAGTTGTTAAAGCTTCTTTCTTCCTCTTCTTCAAGCCCATTACCATGTGCACATGGTTTATCACCACACCCAAGAAACCCAAGAAACGCTACTCAAGCCCATAATCCAGAAACGCCACCCTGTGGACCTGGGCCCCTGAAGTCAGGCAAGCTTTCAGGAATGAAATGAAACCAGCTTCTCATCTCCCAGGTGAGAAGACTAGGTAGAGAAGTCCAAGATTGCCCAGGGTATCAGCAAAGAAGAATGGGAATCAAGGTATTTGCCTTCTCCACCAAGCCATGCTGCTGGCCATTGTGGGAAATTCTGTCTCCCTGTGGGGATGGAGCGCATCTCAGTGTGTGGCCATCTGTTGGACTAAGTCATTTGGAGACTAGCTGGTACCATAATTTTACGAGTGTTGAATAGTGAAAAGGATAGGAGAAGACCCTGACTTAGCAGAGTGAAATGAGGAGAGGAGAGGGACACTGAAGAGGGAAGAGGAAAAAGAAAAAGAATAGGCAGTCCGTCAGAAACGAAGCTTGCAAGTCTGGGCTCAGAGGGAGTCCTTGCACAGGCAGCCATGAGGAAGGCAGGTCACACAGGGGTCTTCGCTGCAGGAAATAACCTTGAGCAACATTGTTTTCTAATATGGGGGATAATGAACAACAATGTTGATCCAATTTGCTCTTTTTTCTCAGCAGAGAACTTTCCCCAGTGCTGTCAGCCCTTCAGATTTATAGATACTAGAGGGAGTTTGGAGAAATATAGATATTACTTTGGCTTTTGGGCTCTTTGGTTCAAAAGAAATGTTTGAATTGTCCTATTTGACAAAAAAAAATAAAAGGAAAACAAGAAAATAGGCTTGGCAGTCAGAAGGGCTATTTCTTACACTGAAAGGAAGGAAAAGAAAAGGTGAGGAAATAAAATAGGCTTTTATTCTATGGGTTTTGTTCTGTTCTGTTTTGTTTTGTTTCAATTAATGCTATAGCATGTCAAGGATTTTGGTGGGAAAAGTATTACATAATAAACAACAGCAACCCAAAAAACCCTCACACCTAATAATGGAACAATCTTTGTTATTAGCTTGATAGTTTTGCTCTGCAAATATCATCCGAGCAGCTGGCCAGAGTAATACTGAAATGTTATATATATATATTTTTTCTCCCTACTGATAGTATAGAACAACTCAGGTCAGGGTCTATTACTGAATACACCTAATATTGTTTTCTAAATTTTCAACACCTATTCAAATACAAGCCTTGAAAAGAAAAATTGCCTCTCACTCCAAAGCTTTAAAACACACAAAAAGGCACCATATTGCCACTTTAGGGACACATTTGTTCCCTGCTGTTGCTATTTTATATGTCATTTCAGTCCTGCAGTTAGCTATAAAGCAAATCTTTTCTTTTTCTGGAGAGGAATAAGAGCTGCCTGAAGGGGAACAAGAATGGGGAGCATCCTTAAAATGACTGATTTACAGTTGGCAAGGAGATACAATATGAAAATTACAGACTTCTCATTTTGAATGTGGGAGCCTCATCTCTTACTCTAAAAGCACCCCCCAGGGTTCCCCTATTGGCACAAGAGAGAAGCTGTCATGAAGGGGCCATTTGGGTTGTAAGAAGATATGAGAAAAAGAGGGGATGTGTGTGTGTGCGCATGCATGTGCATGCATGGGTATGTATGTGGGTGTGTGTGTAGTTTCTGTGTACAGTGTTTGAAATATGTGTATATGATTGGAGGTAGTGGTGTGTGTAGTGGTGGTAAAGGGAATGAATTCAGCCAGGGGTAGGTGTAGTTAAACGGAAATTCAGAGAAGGTGGCACATGCCATGACTCCATATGCACTGAAGGTGGTCCAGTCTAAACACTAGCATTGAATTCAGATTCCTTGCGTTGACAGTGACATATGGTGTACCCTGCCTGGGTTTGACCCTAACTTATCATCTGTAATAAGGAAAATAACATTCACTGAAGAGGGACGTTGGGGAAATTTATTTATGTTACCAAAGGGCCCGGGAGACCATAGGTGAAAGGTTAAAGACAAGTCAAATAGTCCTTGCCTGTCAACAACTCATGTAGAGTTCATGTGTAGTTGCCCGTGGGTTTAACCTTCCCTTCATGACCTTCCCAAACACCCCTCTAGGGTGTGGCCAAATGAAAAAGATTCTCTGAGTCTTCTCTCAAATAGGCAGAGGATTCATGTAAGTTGGTGTGACAACAAGCCTCCAGGTTGGCCCCATTGACACTCACCTCTTTGAATCCAAGCTAGGTCATTTATCTAATAGAATACAGCAAAAGTGTACGACTTCCATGGTTCTCTGTGAGGAGTCAGCTACAATGTGGTTAGGAAATTCAGGGAGCCACAGGGAAAGACCCAAGGGGAGAGGAATCTACTTACCAACGCCAACTTGCCAGCAATACATCTGAGCCCCACCTGAGAAATGTATTCTCAAGCCTCAATCACACCTTCAGATAACAGCAGCCCCATCCAATGTCTGGCTCAATCTCATGAGAAACCTGAGCTACACCTGCACCATCAAGTGTCTAATAAATTCCTAACTCATGGAAGCTGCAGGGTAATGAATTGCTATTGTTGTTTTCAGTCCCTAAGTTAGGCAGTTATTTGTTACACATCAATAGCTAACTAATATACCTGAAGGGACTAGTTTGGGGTAATCCTGGTGCCATTGTGTTGAAGGATCTAACTTCAAGCTCCTGTCACCTTTGAGAGGCTGACATTGTGAATGTTCTCAGAAGGCTGTAATTCTACGGAAGATTTATTAATTTATTCATTCATTCATCCTTTAATTTGCCAAATAATGTATACTAAGCACCTGCTGGATCCTAAGCTCTGCAATAGGTTCTGGGAAAAGAGGAGTCAGTTAAACATATTCTTGTCTGGTGTACTGGTGGAGACAAATAAAGAAATAGATCATCATAACACGGTGTGGCAAAAATGATGACAGAGAATTACAGAGAGGATACCAGGGGAGCTCTTGCTAACTGAATCTGGAGTAACGAGTAAGGATTGCTCTGAAGAGGGGATATTTAAGGACATGCCCGAAGGTCAGGTAGAAGTTATCAGAGTAACACAGAGAAAAAGCAGGAAGGGCTGCAGCATGAAGGAGAATGAACAGCACGTACAAAGAAAGACCACACTGCGGTGTGTAAATCAGAAGGCCCCAAGTGCACTGAAAGTGGCTGGAGAGAAAAGGATTTTTTTCCCCTTGATTTACATCTTAGGTAAATGGCCCTTTTCTAACACAATCACCTTTCTCCTGCAAAGTCAAAGAAATGTTCAACTACACAAACTCTAGGACAAGCAATAAAATAAAAAGGCTTTGCTTCTATATCCAGATGCCATTTAATTCTTTCCAACCCCCAATTTCTTCCCTGGTTCTTTCCCAGCTAGTCTGGAGAAGTCATTTATACCCCAGGGAACATACTTGGTGCATTGTGGTCACTAATGAAATGAATAAGTTCTTTCAAGGTAGTATGTTCCAGAAGGCCTTCTCTGAGTGTCCCAAATAGATTCAGGCTTCTGGGGCCCCTGGGAGACCTCATTCACAAGGGTTAGCACAGAACCTGCTATACTGAGTTGTCATCTGTTAGTTCATCTGTTGCCTTTTTATTTTTTGTTTTACATCCATTGGGCTGAAACTTTGGTGTCCCAGTGATGAATGGTGCATCAATTATTCTAGTATCTGGCATATTCAGAGTGGCCCCACAGATATGACAAGAGACCCCTTCTTTTCTCTCATACTACCCTATGCTCTTGCTTTATATTGTTTTTTCCATTTTTGAAATGAGTCATGTATACAAATTTATAATGGGGGGGTATTCACTTGTTTAATTTCTCTCACCCCCACACACCTACTCACAGTAATTGGGAGTTCTGTGAGAATTGGGGCAGTTGTGCTTGTTTTTCACTGTTTATAAAGCCTATCACAGTGCCTGGCAATGAGTTGACCCTCAAGAAGTACATTTGGAAAAGGGAAACAATTTAATTTAGTGATTATTGCTGAATAAAAAGAAAATCAATATGGTTTTGCATTCTTGCACATTTGTAAATCTTTATTCTTCCTTTCTTAGGAAGTTAATATCAGATACCAAAGACATAAATGCCATTTTTCGGGAGATGTAGTGAATTTTAATTTGGTTCGATAAATTAGTTTTTAGTAAACTCATTATCTACCAACTCATTTCTTGAAAAAGCACACATGGAGCCTCATAAATATGCAAAACTGAAGTCTGTATCTTTTCATGAATTAGAAAATAGACATAATTATATATTTTTAATGATCAATTACTAAGTAAGTGTTGGATTAATACTCAGCAAGATAGCAATGTGCTGGCAAGTGAGATAGCAAGTTTCTGCTTTCAGTGTGTCTAATGAACATAAATAATGCCTTTGACACAAATCTAATGCTATCAGCCTTGGATTTCTCTCTGCAAGCTGAAAGTGTGAAAGCAAAGCCCCGGGTTATTTCCTTAAGAAGGAATGTGTGTGTTTGTGACTAGCAGCAGGGACCTAAGCTGACAGCCTTTCCTCACACTGCTGACTGGCAGGTAAAGGTGAGAAAACCAACAGCAGACTCCTCTGAGGCCCAGGGGAGGGACCGTGGCTAAAGAGGGAGGAGCTTGTGTGGCAGAGCCTGGGGAAAGGGCACAGGCGTTAAAACGTTGGCCATTAGCCTCAAGGAACCCAAATCTAGTGTGATTGGCATTTCTCAAAAGAAGAGATCAGTGGAAAAATGAGAGATACTTCTGCCTTGACCAAAATGGAGTCCCACCTCCTACCTGTCAGGGCAGTTACTCAAAAGCCAAATAGATGGTGGTGGGCTGAGAACAAAAAGGGGGATTCCAGGACACTTCAGTAAGCTGGTGACACATTGAGGAAAAGCTGAAAGTTAGTATTTCCTAAGGCCATCCTCAAAGAAGAAATGTGTCCATGGGACACAATATTCAGGGAGAAAGGCCACTTATTTATTTTGAATAAATCTCATATTCCCCTTTCTAAATATATCCTGTTGTGAGAAAAATGATGGTTGTTCAGAATTATATGCACAACATTACAGGATACAGAGAGCAGCAGCTGAATTAATGGCTGCAAATTTGATTGTCTTACTATAAGATGAGGGTGATAAGAATGAAACTATCATCTTGCAGGTGACAAAGAGATTAAAAAAAATAGAATTTGTAATTGAATGGCATCATTGGCACAAACAGCAGTGGGTGTTCTCATGGGAGGGGTGGAAGAGATGCCACCTTGTGTACACAGAGTTTGACCATAGATGAAACTTCTATCACAATGGGCGGTGGGAACTGGAGAACACAGAAAAATCCTGTCTGATTTTAAGACTCCTGTGGGTTTTAAACCTTTCTCTCATTGCCTTAGAAATATAACCTGTTAATTGACATATAGTACAGAAAATGGCCAAGATTTCTCTAAAACAGGTGTTTTTCCAATGATAGAGTGGTATAGAGGAGCGGGGAGGGGGACAGTTAGGTTGGACAATGCTGTGGCCTAGCTGTCAAAGATGACACCAACAGTTCAAATTTAAGGTTTTCACCATGACCCACTTGGGTTCTTCAATATTTACTATGATGGTAATTTTATGTGTTAACTTGGCTATACTATGGTGCCCACTTGTTTAGCACCAGTCTAGGTGTTTCTAGGAAGATATTTTTAAGATGTGATGAAGTTTAAATCAGGAGATTTTGAGTAAAGCAGATTACCTTTCATAATATGGGAAGGCCTTATCCAAGCAGCTGAAAGCCTTAAGAGAAGGAACTGAGGTCCTTCAAGTGAAAGGAATTCTGCCTTTGAAGTCAAGACTACACAATCAATGTATACTGGATTGCCAACCTGCCTGCCAACTTGGGATGCAGATTTCAGACTTGGCAGCTCCTAAAATTAAATTACATAAACAAATTCCTTAAAATCGAATCTGAATCAATCTCTCTCTCTCTCTCTATCTCTCAGAGAGAGAGAAATTAATTTAGAGACAAAGGTTCTGTTTCTCTGAAGAGCCCTGACTAATCTAATGTACTTACTAACCAGTATTTGTACTAATTTCAGCCAATCAATTTTAAGCATTCCTAATGTTTGATTGTTTTATTTATTGTTGTTGTATTATAGTTATCCCACTTTTTCCCCATTGCTTTTCCCTGCCCTACCTACCCTATCCCCTCTTCCACAGTCAATCCTTACCTCACTGTCAATGTGGTGTTCTAAACTGTTTAGGTAAATGGAGTTTTTCACTAAAGGTGGCAGTCGAAATGCCACACAAACATTAGTGCATCCTTTGCCTAACCTAAGCCTGTGATGCAGTTTCCTAAAATTAACTGAATTTCCTTGGAAGAGGAAGTTTCAGAAGAGATTTTCTAAGAGACAAGTACATGTTAGCCAAAGTTTACTTTGTTGTGCTCTTAACCAGTTTCATAAACTAAGGTGTGTATGATAGTCATGAGCTTGGGTGACTAAATGAAATGTATCACTTAGACATAATTATTTTTCATTTTATGGCATTGGTATCTCTACCTTGACATATATATATATATATATATATATATATATATATATATATATATATGTCACACACTTTTAGCCAGAGGAGTCATTTAAATAATATACACACACACACTTTTAGCCAGAGGAGTCATTTAAATAATTAGTTTGAAAAAAAATTGGTTGATTCTACCCATAAGAATGGCAGAGTTGATTAATTTATGGAGACTCAGAATATTTTCACAAGTGACACATCAAGGTATGGTTTGGTTTTTTCCTTTCTTTTTCTTTTTCTTTTTCTTTTTTTTCAACTCTAGTGTGGTTTTAGTTTTCTTTTGAACATATAGTCTTAGGTAGAGTCCTCAAACTTGCAGCTCATGAACTACCTTCATAACAAATATGAAAATGTGTCAGAAATGCAAGTTCATGGTGATGAAACCCATGAATCCACTTTGCATAAGTGGCCCAAGTAATTCAATGTACACTGAAAAGTCTGAGGACAAATAAGCTAAGAAAATAGTTTGATTAAATATTTTTGTAGGATAGAGATTTTTCTTTAACCCACTATCTAATAAACTAGGTAAGATTTCTTGGGATTGAAATAGTGTAGAAACCAAGAGATCTTCAGGGTTTGTTGTAGAACTTCTAAGTAAAACTTTTCTGGAAATCCCTGTATTTAGTATTTCTATGATACAAGTACTGAATAGGACCTGATTTTTCAAGAACACAAAAGAAGCCCTATTAATAACAAAAGAATGTGTGCAGAGAATTATGACTTCAGAAAAGCCTCAAACATAACCAGGTATAAAATTCAAATAAAATACAACCTAAATAAACACATATTTTTAAAAATTTAATAAAATGGTCAATTTTTATGGAAATAAATGCACTTTATAAGACAAAATGGATTTCTATCCTTAAAACAGCAGTTCTGTGAATTATACAGTATTCACATTCCTGGAAAAATATGAAAAAGTGCTATTTATATATCACAGTTAAACTTTAGGTTCAGATAATTATCAAGAGGTATGTCACCTAAATGAGTGCCCAGCAGGACATTCAAAAGTTTTATGTGCTATACCATCGTTCAGTGTAGAAGTTACCCATGCAATGCAAGCTATCTAAAGAAAATGGTCTGTGTTTGCTAAGTGACAATACCCATCATTATGGTGGCATTAGGGGGTTTTGTGTCCTTTGACAACTTCTCCATTATTCCTTTCTTATAAAGCCTTTTCATCAGGTCACGTTAGAGGTGCACACTCTTTAGGCAGGTAAAGACTCTCAAAGCCCATGTCATTCCATTTAGTGCTTGAATCTCTTCTACAACATCTCCACCAAGTGGTTGTGTAATCTGGTGTCCTAAATTTGCTTATTCATAAATAATCATCATGATATTTCATTAGTCCAATCCCCCTCTTTTTTTGTATTTCTAAAATACATCCAATGGTGAATGTGAAAATCTAATTTACACAAATCCACACTAGCCATCTGCATCATCTGGACTGTTCCTATCACCAACAGTTTTGCTGAAAACTTTAGTTATCTAAATCTGGAAACAATTCTTGACATGCTTGAACACACCACCTATAGTCCTTGCTATTTGCAGAATGGGATTGCTACCTGTGTGTGAAATCATGAGTCTGATGTACTAATTATTTACTATCCATTTTAGTAAACAAATCGAAAGATGTGCTGTCGGCCACCTAAATATATTTTGCTGCCCATACTGTGAGTAACACTGGTCTCTTCTACCCTCAAATATCCATGACATTTACAAAACATCAAATTACAAAAATGGACTGGAATGGTAGGTAACCTGAAGACCTAAGTGGGAGTGCATCCTCTTAATTCTGCTTTCCACCAGGAGGCTGAGTTCCTGTCCAGGCCTGAACCTGAAATCCTGTTCCTGATGTGAGTCTTCCTTCTAGCTCAAATGCACTTGTCTGTGGCAGTCAGCATCTCCTCTCCAGGCCTGTTTTGTAGAGTTCTATCTTCCTTTTTAAGGTGTTTTCTCCTCTAGAAACCAGCCAGTACTTATCTCTGATCAGCTGTTCTTAAAAAGAACAGAGGCTCCCTTTGCCCTTTGGACTCTGGGAACCTTCAACACTTTACCAGGTCACAAGGGACAAAGACAGAGAAACACACCCTAAATTGACCCAGAAGAAGTACTACCTAGCTTTTTTGTTTCTCCCTGAGGCTTCAGAGTTGGATTGCTTGGATAGGGGTGAAAGTTCAGCATTCATTTAAGCCCTATGACCTTTTCACACAGTCAAGGTGTGAGAGCTAAGAGAAACAAAATCTTCCAAGTAGTTCACAGGCTGGAAATGAGAGTAATTAGCTTTTCAATGATTATCAGTTTTGATGTTATTGGTTAAATTGGTCAGTTTGGGAATAGATCTGCCCTTAAAAATGGTTTCATTATTAGTAACAATAGATCCTTTTCTTATGTACTTTTGCTAGAGAGGTATCTTAGCACATGCAGGCTGCTAAAACAAAATTCTACGGACTGAGTGGATTATAAACAGAAATTAGTTTCACAGTCCTGGAGGCTGGGAAGCCCAAAATCAAGGTGCCAGCATGGCCACCTTGTCACTGTAACCTCACAGATGGAAGGGGTTAGAAAGCTCGCTGGGGTTTCTTTTGTAAACACACTAATCCCAGTTATGACCTAATCTTCTTCCAAAAGCCTCACCTCATAATATCATCATATTGAGGGCTAGGATTTCAACATATGAATGGGGGGTATAAGCATTCAATCTATGGGAAAGGAAATGGGGTATGACTTTATACCCCAAAGTGTCTCCTTCCAGATATTGCAAGAAACCCTTAACCACCTGCCCCCAATTACCAAACAGGTTCTACCATAATCAGGCATTTGCATCACCAGGGAACAAACATTAAGTGAGTGCCTACTGCATACACACTGCAGGAATGACACTTGGTGCTCAGGGAAAACCAAAGCGATAAGAAGTTAGAGAAAATTTTTACCCAAATTATGCGTTGGGGATCGACTAATACTGCAGACAACAAAGGAGGTTGGGAAAGACCCAAAACACAAGGGAGAAGAATCTAGAACTCTGCATGGGCACTCTAATAAAGGCAGAGTGGAGACTAGCCAGACAGAGAGAGTAAGTAGGGGGTGCATATTCTCTGCACTGTGACTTTACCATCAGCCCTCCCCAAAACAACACGTATATTTTTCTGAAACTCTCAAAAGGATCTCTCAAGGAAATTATAAAGGTATCTGAGCTTTGCACCTGGAGCAACATGGGTGAAATAGAGACAACACCAATAGGCTCAGGAGTCTCAGACATAGGGAGGCATAAGTTGACCCAAGGATCACAAAAGAGTTCTTCCTTAAAAGAACTTAAAAATCTAGTGAAGGGGGAAGAAACATACTCATTAGCCTAAAGACAAAATGAACTATGTAACTGTCAAAAAGGGATAGTAAGATTATAGGAGTTCAGAGAATTCTCTTCGCTGAATGGTGGAGAAAATCATCATTTTGAGGACCTGAGACAGCCCTTAGGAGTGACCTTTTTGACTTGAAAATCAATGGCTCCACAACAATGCATGGGCACAATGGGGTGGAGGATGTAAAGTGATTATTAAAATAAATTCTGTGACTAAAATTATGAAAATTATTTCATAATTAAGTCAATCTTGTGAACGTTATTTAATTTTTTGTCTCTTAAAATAATAGGTTTTATTATGTCTGAAATCATAAATACTCATTATATAATGAGAAGTTCCTGGGTTTTTTGTTTTTTTCAAAACTAATAATACATTTTATTTTTTATTGTATTTTTTCCATCATCATTTCTCCCCCATACCTTCTCCCATCTCCACCCACCTCCCTTCCCTGGGCAATAAGCACACCACCACACTGCTGTCCATGTCCATGAATTCTTTCTCTTTTATTAATATTTTTTTTGTTCAACCCTTCTACACCCCAAATACCCCTAGAGGTGTCAGTCTGCTCTTCATCTAGTTTGCTTGTTAGTTCAGGTTGTTCATTAGATGTCACATATGGTACTTGTTTTTCTCTAACTGACCTATTTCAGTTAGCATAATGTTCTCCAGGTTCATCCATGCTGTTGCAAAGGGTGAAATTTTCTCCATTTTTATGGCCCAGTAGTATTGCTTTGTATAAATGTACTATAGCTGTTTTATTAGCTCAATTATTGATAGACTCTTAGGCTGTTTCAAAATTTTGGCTATTGTAAATAACTATGCAATGAACATAGGGGTGCTTAGATTCTTTCCAATTAGTGTTTTGAGTATCTTCATATAAATTCCCAGAAATAGAACCACTGGATCATAAGGCAGTTCCAAATTCAATTTTTTGAGGTAACTCCATACTGCTTTCCACTGTGACTACACCAGTCTGAATTCCCATCAATAGGACAAAAGGGGAACCCTTTCTCCATATCCTTGCCAACACTTGTTCTTTGTTGACTTATTGATGGTAGCCATTTGACAGGGATAAGGTGATATCTCATTGTGCTAGTTTACTTATTTTGAAGCAATTGTGAATAGGATTGTTATTTAATTTTAAGTTGAAATATCCATTAATTCATTCCAAATACCAACACATGGGCCATGAGTAAGGTACAAAGAAGAAATTCTCTAATGAGAGAGCAGCAGGAGTATTTCCATTTTTAAGGCTTTTAATGCATCAAAATACTTTTTAAAAACACCTTGTTGGGTTTATAAAATTGGTTGTATATATCACATGCTTACATTTTACACATGACCATTTTTACTATAACACACAAATAATAATAGACAATGTTTATTGTTTCTAGTGCTTAAAAGGTGTGTTCTCATTGCACGCTCAATGGTTTCATGCAGTTCTTATTATCCCTATTACACAGACGAGGGTGCTGGGTTACAGAAAGATTGGCTGAGTAGCCTAAAGGCATCTAGTACTAAGAAGGGGAGCCAGAACTAGAAAGCAGGCAGCCTGACTCTAAAACCCACATTTTCAACTATACCATAAAATTATCTGAATAGCCTCATTTGGAAAAAATATCCAAGTTTAATTTTAAGATCTTTCAGGAATGTGACACACAGTGTCCATAATAGGCTTTGGAGAGACATGCAAGCCAACAACTTAGAAAGATGTGCATCTCTGGAAGAAATATATTCTTATCATCAAAAGAGTAAGAAGTTGGAGGTTAACTTCCTGGATGTAGAAAAGCATCAAAAGAAAAGCTTCCCATATCCATAGACCAACAGTTAACACCTAAACTTCTATCCTAAGCTCCCTCCCTCAGGCATAAGATTCTACATCTACACAAGCATGGAATAAAATTACACCAACTAATTGTGTTCTGCAGCTCTGCAGAGGTTGCCTACCGCATGTGCAAATAGACAGTTTCTGATAATTAAGTCTCAAAATTTACTCCCCATTAAGATGAATGAAGAAAGTGAATTCCTCCCAGTGATATTGTTTTAGTCTAGTTATTGACTCAGCAAAATTAGTGGAAGATTGATTTGCATTCTAAAGAAAGGAGAGCTGGAGGGATAGGGTAAAACCTCATGGAAAGAAAGGCAAATCTAGGTCATAGTTTGTGATCTCAAGCACATGGACCAAACTATAGTTTGTTTACGTCTGTGAACTCCGAACTGCTTAGCATCTGACCTCAGGCAGGACAGGCTTCAAATCGGGAAACCTGGCCTTTAGTCCAATTTCTGCCACTTAACTAGTGCCATGACCCTGGAAAAGGCAATTGACTCTCTGAGTTTCATTTTCCTCACCATTAAAATAGGGATCACTTGCCAACATCACTGTGCCGGGGGTGTGGAGGAAATTCGTCATAGGTATAGTATGTATACAAGTCCTCTGGGGACTCCGTAGGCCACAAATGATGTAACTTTATTTCATCATTAATATGAACGGAGCCAACCATTTTTGTATGACTACATTTCTTCCACCTGAATAATTCAATTCAGATGACAAGTTTTACAAACCTCACAAACTTGAGAGTCGAGTGAGGATCAGTGCAGCTTAGTTTTACTGTCACGGTACTTCCAAACCAAAATTGTCCGAACCAATGATTCTGTTCTTTGGGCAGGACCCCTCAAGCCTTCGTTATCTGGATGAAAATGAGCTCTCTAATTTAGAACCACAACTGAGTTTACTCCTGGCTAACCAAATTAAGCTTGCATGAGCAGGATTAATCAATGTAATGATTAAGAACATTACATGTTCCAAGTTGATTTCAAAATATTGGTACAACAGGCTGAGTTGTTTTGAAATGCAGGGAATGCTGTTGTGTGGTGGCAAAGGGGAAAAATGAGATAGAATTAAAATATTGTATTATCAAGTACTAACTCTGGCTCACATGGGGAAATCAAGAGAGAGACCGGTCTTCTTCCATCACTAGAAGAAAGTGGGACAACATGAGTAGCTCAAACTGCAAGGGAGAAACCACCCCAATTAAGGGACAAGTACAGGCTTTTCTGAAAATGGGTTATTTCTGCCCTTTTAAGCCCACACAAAGTACATAGAACCGCCTAGCTGTCCTGGAAGTTTTATTAAAAATTGGCGGTTGATGAAGCATTAGTCAATTCAAAGCATAAGAAAACTCAATGGAAAAATTCTGTATCATGTAATTCCTTACACACTTCAAAAAAGTGCTTTGAAAGAGAATCAGCTTTTTAACACCTCACACTGTAGGTTCATTTCCACTCTTCTTAAATTCCTATTTTACCTTCATCATACCCCCATGTTTTCCCCAGCTTTCATTCTAAAGTCTTTATCCAAATTTTCATATTTTTAATGAAATTTCTCTACAAGTGTCTTCATAGCTGATGGATGTAAGTATTTAAATACTCATAGTTGGTAGAATTGAAACAGAAAAGGCAGAAGGCGGTTAGGAATTATTTCCCTCCTTCCGAACACTTCTGTAACACTTTGTTTCTACAATATCATCATGCTTTATGATTTAGTTACGTGTGTTAGTCACACACCTAGAATTCTATTGGGCAGGAGTCACATCATATGAAACTTATTTTAAAACTTTGTTCTTTGTAGGTGCTCAATAAATATCTGTTAAATAAATCAAAACACTACCTAAATAACCAGTGATATGAAAGAACTGAATAAACTGAAAGAATTAGTCATATCTCTCTCTCTCTCTCTCTCTCTCACACACACAATTTATTGGGAGTCCAAGTCTTTTTTATAAAAAAAGCCTTAGAAGCCATGACTCCACAATCAAAAATTATTTAAACAAACCAAATATGCATGAATTTCAGTTTTGAAAAAACAGTCATTCCTAGGTTCCTCCTCCCAGCATCTGATGGAGTTGGACTAGGAATGTCATTTTAAGAAATTTTGCAGGTGAGCCTCATAATCAGGCAAAATTTTTAAAAACTGCAGCTAAAAGATGTGTGATGTGTCAGACCTGGCAATGGATTTAAAATATGCAGAGTAGAGAGTTCTGAAGAGGTAAGTACAAATTTTAGTATCTTACTGAATGCTGGTCTAACAGATAAGATTTGGGGATTAATTACATGCCTGTTAGAAATGGCTTAGATCCTACTGTTATGTTGGCACCCTCAGTTTTGAAAATGGGTTTGTAACCTGTCTGTGTATAGAAGAAATAATAACTGAAGATCCTTAGCAAGATAGATGCCACTCTAATAGAAATACTATAATTAGACTAGCACAGGAAATGACCATGCTAGGTCATTCTCTCCTGAAAAGAGAATTTGAATGAAATGAGACCCACTTACACTATGGGAAGGGGCACCTGGCCCATTTCAGATCATCTTATCTTGAATTGTAAATATACAATTGTATTCATAAGCACATAAACCTCACAAAAGGTTTGTGAAACAGAGCAATTTAATTCCTAATGTATAATCCAGAAGATGTCTTTATATGTGTTCAAACATGCCCAATAATGCAAGAATGTACACACACAGGAGTGTTCATAGCAGCCACGTTCATAACAGCCCCAAACCAGAAACAACCCAATTATCCATCAACTGTAAAATAGTTAAATAAAGGGAATATTGTGTAGCAATGGTAATAAACATTACTATTCAAATGACATAAATGAATCTCACAAACATATTTGTGCAAAAGAAGCCACAGCCATAATAGAGTACTTGTGGCACAGTCTCATTTATATCAAATGCAAAGCCAAGCTAACTAATCATTGGGATTAGATGTCAGGAGAGCGATTAGCTAGGGCCTATGGTGCTAGTTCTTTAATCAGATGCTGGTAATATGGCTATGTTAATTTTGTGAAAATGTATTGAATTGTACATTTGCAATTTTTGCATAGTTCTGTATGTACACCTTTTCCCTAACACACTATTTGAAAAAATATCTGAATATATTTCTCCTCCAATTCTGTGGTTTTTCATTGGGTAGGGGAATGGCTATTGGTTATCTTCACTGATGCATAGCCTCTTATTCTACAGAGAAGAGCTACAGAGAGTTTGTACAGGAAACACATGCCGATTTTCAAATGCAAACATTATGCCTTTTACCTACTTCCAGTCTGTTATTTACTTTGAATGTGTTTTCCAATAATGGCCCCATATTTGTGCTGGTTCATCCTCTTGACCCTGCCCAATCCCCTATATGAAGATAAAACAGAGAAAAGAATCTATAACTCATGTAGGGAAAAGGCTCTCATGAAATCTGCTAAAGAACAGACAAGGACTATGTTTTCCAAGGGTCACCTCTGTCCCCTGTATCCTAGTCAGACACCATGAACAGCCATTGCTTCCAGCCAGGGGACCCTGTGTGTGAATGTGTTACACCGTATGTGTATCACTGTGATTGGAGTAACAGGTCACTGAGTCAAGAGCACTGTTCTGGATGAGGACAATGAGGTTGGTGCTGAGATTGAATTTAAGAGCCTTGGAAAAATCAGTGTTGGAAAACAGTTTCTACAGCCAATACTGTGGGAGCTGCTCCTGATCTCCATTGCTCCCTTTTCACTATTTTGGGGAGCCTCTCTCCAACCCTTTGGTGGGCTCTCCCATCCAACAATCAGTACCAACAGTTCTTTCTCAGAGGACGTTAGGGGCTCCCAGAATTGCTTCACCAGCATCCCCGGGAGGGGGGGGGGCTGGCTGGAAGTCTGAAAATCTGCATCTCCCCAGGGTGACACCTAGCAACAGTTCTCACACCTCTGCTTCTGAGACCCCTGAGCCAGGACCAGGACAAGGGTGAGTGAAGGAGGAGTGCCAAAAAACTGCATAATAAGATACTATTTCCATGGAATATTTTAAAACATGAGAATGAGTGTAAAATCCAGGATGATCCAAATATCAACATTTTAAGTAAAGACAAGAGCAGTATTACTAAGTTTTCCTTTTACTTCAGGGCCCATGATGGGCCCACCTGATACTTCCCAGAGGTGTGACATGCTCCAGAGCTCCCTTCTACTCTCATCCTCCCAATTTGGTGGCTGTGGGCCCTGTGGGGAGGGAGTCATGTAGCATTTTGATTTGGGGGTTTCTTCATGCCTCACAGAATTTAAATCCCTCCCCAGGCGTGTTTTCTCACCTCCACCCAGTTTTCAAAGGACACCTGTCCCAGAATGTCACCTGCCTAGGATGGACCTTCCAAGGCCCGGGTTCCCTTCCCTGTGTCAGTGTACTGATCCACCAGGACAATCTTTCCCTCTTGTCATACTTCCTGTGGTCTTTCTCTTTCTAGCAATAATTTCAGCTTTGTCTCCTTTTTCTTTCTTCCATACAGTGGGACCCTTATGTCCCACCCCTTCTCTAAACCAGCTCGAGGGAAAGTTTCTGTGGAAGTACTAGTTATTTTTCTATCCATAGTGGACTTGGATGTGCTGAAGGCACTGGATTTGTGTACTCTTATTTGCTTTTCTTGTTGATTGGTGTAATTACAGAATACCTGGGGAAATTTGGATTTCACCAAATATCCTCATCATGGCCCCCCAGAGGTCCTTTCCACCCCAGTTTTTGACCCTGTAGGGGGAGTGCGGAAACCATCACCCACTCAGCTGCCTCAGTTTGACTTTTTTCCTGAACGCTGCCTCCTAACCTCAGGCTGACAGCCTCAGAAGTAGAAACATGAAGCCAAGGAAAATGCAGAGACCTGCACATACGAAGCGTTAACATCCCTTTCACAGAAAATAATAACCTGCCCTAAAAATATTTTACAATGCATTATAATTCATGAAGCTCCAATGTGGAAATCAAAAACCCTGTCGCAGAAAAAGCTCTAACTACACGTGTAAACAACTGCAGGCTCTAAGTGGGGTGTTATGTTGGATTCACATCTCGAAATTTATTTCATGACTAGCTATCTTGCAGCAAATGAAACGCTGGGAGGCTGGAATGG
Organism: Noctilio leporinus; assembly: GCA_004026585.1. NCBI lineage: Eukaryota > Metazoa > Chordata > Mammalia > Chiroptera > Noctilionidae > Noctilio > Noctilio leporinus. The sequence continues at coordinate 74,718 of PVIW01004812.1, read as the reverse complement.
GAAGTGACCTCTCGGATTGCCTGGTTCAGGAGTTTCCTATCGTACATTTCAGGTGCCCTCTCCTGGTGAGAGCACTCCTCTGCCTCTCCATCACAGCCAGCATTTGATCTGTGAGTGCTGAACCAGCCTACTCTAGGGTCATCTGGCCCATTTATTTCTGAAATAAATGCAAAAAGTGAAAAGCCCTGTGTTGTTATTTAACCAGTTAAAAATATGAGTCTTCTAAATAAGTGCTGGGGATTACAGCAATGCCAGTAGCCTGATTTCAATATTGCACTGCAGCGGTGCAAGGTGCTAACCCTGGAGGAGGTGGGTGCTGGAGGCAAGAGTCCTCCGTGTCCATTTCTTTACAACTTCCTGGGCATCTACAATTATTTTTAAAGTAAACATTTTACAAGGTTAGAAAAAAAGGCAAAAAAAAAAAAAAAAGGTTTTCATGTCATATAGAAAAAGCCTTTGGTTTGAAAGATAGGGCAGTGTTTATTAGCTGAGATCCAAGAGGCGAGCTGCCCAATAACCCAAATCCCATGGCAGATGATGTCTTCTGGCAAGGTCTTGTTTGGAGCGAGGCTTTTTGTGCATCTGAGAAGTTGATCTGCACTGATACCCAGTGCCTCAGGAATGGCTGTCTCAGTACTTCAGCTGACAGTTGTGCTGAAGGGCCTGTCTTATTCCTAACCGATCAGGCTGGTAAATGTTTCCGAGCATACCTCACGCCTTGTGCTGTATAGTTGGTGTGAAAAGGCTGAAGAAAAGTCCCCAAAGACATCTGGTCCTAATCCCTGGATCCTGTAAATGCCATCTGATTTTGAAAGAAGGTCTTTACAGGTTTGATTAAGGATCTGGAGGTAAGGACATAGATCATCCCAGATTATCTAGATGGGCTCTAAAGGCAATCCCAAGTGTCTTTAAAAGAGAAAGACAGACAGAGATTCCACACAGACACACTCTGAGGAGAAGGCAAGATAAAGGCAGAGCAAAGAAGGGTTTGCAGTTTCTGATCTCCAAGAGTGGAATGATGCAGCCACTTAACAAGGAATGCCAGTAGCCACCAGAGGCTGGAACAGGCCAGAAGCCCCTGGACACCTTGACTTCAGCCCAGTGGGACGGATAATGGCATTCTGGCCTCTAGAACTGTAGGAGGATAAACTGCTGTTGCTTTAAACCCCTAAGTTTGTGGCAATTTATTACAGCAGCCATGGGAAACTAATACAGCATCATCAGAGGAAGTTTGCCGCACTGATCCAAAAGGGAGGGATCTTCCAGGCTGCATGGATGCAGCACTAGATGGGCAGTCAAGAGGCTTACGTTCTGGTTAGTCTCTGAGGCCTCTTCTGACTCGAAGATACCAGCAAGTCACTAAATTCTGCTGCAGTTGCAACCTCTGTGCTCCATAGGGAAAAGACACCTTCTAAAAGTAAGTGTAAATCTATCTCAAATTGCAGTAGGTGTGTTCAAATGCTAATTGAAGTTCATTGCTTTATTCTACCATCGCCTGAGTATGTAATCTAATTCATTCCAAGCTTGCCCTCCCAGTGCTCACTGTGGTTGACCTAATGATTTTAGAATGTTGCCACTGAAAATGGGATCTATGCATCGGCATCACTTGGGAGCTGGTTGGAAATGTAGGACCTCAGGCCTCACCCCAGACTTGCCAACTCAGCCTGCATTTTAGCACACTTTGCAGATGACTGTATTATGGGCATTCAAGTTCAAGAAGCTCTTCACTAGGACTCAGGAAACCAGTAACACCTTGAAATGGCCTCACACAGCTGAGCCGTCATGTAAATTCTTAGCCCTCAGCTTTCCCCTGCCAAGAAATGTCAGTGTTGTAAAGAACTTCTTATCATACACACATATAAGAGCATCTTACTACTGCATCAGTCGGCAAGAGATCGTGGGGGCATTCCTACCATTCATACCATTGTAAACAGGGTAGTTTCTCTAGGAAACAGAGGCTGTGCCTTTTCCCCCAGTATTTGCTAAAATACAGCTTTTATTTGTCGCTCTGCCAGATTTCATGTTGTTTTCTTCAAACAGCGAGATGCTGAGATGCCGGTGCCAACTGAGAAGCGCCAGCTCAGTCCCACTGGGTTTTTCCTTTTCTATTGTCACTTTGCTTACAAGTTAGCAGCCTCGCCTCCTTCCCTGCCGGTTTGAGAGCTCCGTGGGTGTTCCCTGGGCTCAGGCTGCACTGAGTTTGTTTGGGAACAGTAATGTTCCCATAGTTGTGATTGCTCTGTTTGCCTGGCTTCCCATTGCCAATGTTTTCAATCCCACTGGGTCATGGGAGACACACTGCTCCATGTTTTTCCCCTTGTTTGCAGCAGTGCAGCATTTTGACTCAATTTCACAAAACATGCAATGCATTTCTCCCCATCTTAACTTAATGCTTTTTTTGTTCACAGTGTGTAGAGTTTGCCCTGTTTTGTCAGAATGTTGGCTTCCATCTTTTAGCCATTCCAACCCACATTTCATGGCCATGAAAGTAGCATTCTTGATGATGATACATGTGGACACCCGTTTTTAATTTTTTTTTCCTATTTGTTTTTAGAAAACATGATTCTCTGGTCTATGTTTGTCCAGTGGAAACAGTCAGTAACTACCAAGAAAAATGAAGCCAACAAGAAGAAGAAGAAGAAGAAGAAGAAGAAGAAGAAGAAGAAGAAGAAGCAGCTAATTACTCAGAGAAAAACTCTTTGCTAATGACTTACTAAATAAGATAAATACAGACCTCACAGCAAACTGACTTAAATCCTACCTCTCTTCAGAAAAGGTCTCCTGGGGCTGCAAGGCTGTGCCATCAAAGTTATAGAAAGCAAATAATACAGGAAATCATGGAGCCAGAGAGTAAATAGGAGCAAGTCAAGTTTAAGTCTCCTCACTTGGCCAGGAAAAGCAGAAGAAAAATAGGAATGGATTCAAATGCTACCATTCTTCAACTAAATATTTATTTTAAATAACCATATGGCCAATGTTTACTTGATTTGATATTCATCTTTGTTTTCTATTTCCTCCCAGGCAAACTGGGAAATAATTGGATGCTTTTAAATAGGATAAAGTCACGTTAAGTGAAAACTATATAGCAAAATCCAATTTATTTGAATGTGAGAATCGCATGAGAGGCTACAATGAACTTTTACACTTTTTTTTTTTTTTCCCACTTAAGAGGGAAGCTTTTCTAGTATCCAACATCTCTGAAGTTGCTATTTTTTGATGAGTATTTTTTCTATTAGCATGATGTTTCAAGTTATATATTGCTAGATATATATCCTAACTCAAAATCAGTAGAGATCCTATAATTCATATGGTAAACAGTCACTATAAAGGTGAAGATGCCTTTAATGTTTCAGATAGGTATTTCTTTCAATAACTATATGTGAAATGAAGAATGATATCAAAGGAATGTGAGTATTTACAGAAAACTGTATGAAAAAGCATGGCACATTCTGCAGTATCCATTTGAGTTCAGGAGAAAGAAACAATCAGTAAGACATTGGCAAACAGTATGACCCCGGGCCAAACAACTTTTCTGACGCTCCATTTACGACAGTGTAAAAGGTTAAGTTATATCAGCATGCCTGACACTGTGCTTATGAAGATGAATCAGGATCCCCAAAATGAAGCAACCCATGCTCCAACCCATAGTAGCCCAGTTTCTTGTTTATTTGATTTTGCTATTAGAAACCACATTCCAAGGGCTTTCCTTTCATTGTATAAATTTTATACCAATGTAAAAACAAAAAGACTTCTACATTTTACAACAAGGTCTATGTCTTGTTCACCTTTGTACAAATAGCAGTTCTGAGGAGGCATTAACTTAATACTAAATGGCTGAATGCTAGCTGGTGGGTTTGCCAGTTAGCTCACCGGCTGATTGGATAAATGGATGAGACTAATGGGGGATAAAAAGAGCACAGGCCAGAGTAAGGCTGCCCAAAGCCAGGTCTTTTAAGAGACACTGCCATGATTAGTTTTCTCTTAGTTGGCCATAGATAGGAAAATAGACATTGGATTCACTTCCAACCCAATACCCATACCATTCCATAAAGATAGGCATCAGCCCTGTGATTTTGAGAAAGTCTGTCAAACTCTCTAGGCATCAGTAATCTCATCTCTAAAAGGTAAAAGCTAGACGAGGTGATTTCTAGTTTCTTTTCATCTCTAACACCCTACAGTTCCATGATATTAACTGCTAGGCACAAAGAGATTCTGAATGATGAGAAATATATTTCAGAAGCTCCATCTAAGGGTAATGGTTCTTTGTGCCTTTTTCACTTTCAACTTGGAAAAAATGCTTAGAAAACCAACCCATTAATCTCATCAAAAATATTGAATTAGGCATTTTAAGCACATGGAATATTGACATGTAGAGAGAAAAGAAACACTAAATCCCTGTTCCCTGTTGAGTTCTCAACTTTATAATTTATCTTCTAACATTGCCAAAAATCTCTTTGGCAAGAGATTAATTCCATCCCACATCCACCCTTCAAAATTCTCCATCTGATAGATATGCTAATTGGTCAGAATTCCTTTCTTTCTTTAAAACACCTCTTCCTACTCTTTTTTTAAGGGATTTGCCTCTTCTCACTTCATGTGGTTCTCGTGGTTGGGGGGAGGGGCTTTCAAGCAAGGTGCAGTTCTGACACAGGAGTGTGCACATGACCAGAGGTGGCCAATCACATTTTACTTTCTAGAGTTTGTTTCTTGGATGGAGATACCCAGAAACAAACGTGGTTTAGAAATGATTCATCCAAGGGCAAACCTGGAGAGGTAACTGAGGGTGTTCTGGTTCTAAAATTCTAGGCAGTGGTTTCTGCAGCTTGGGCTTACATCAGATTCATCTGGAGAACCTGTTGTAACATAGATCGCTGGGCCCCATCCCTAGAGTTTTGGCTTCAGTAGATTTGATATGACGACAAGAAACTGCAGCTCCACCAAGTTGTAAAGTGATACGAAGACTACTTACGTAGAAACTGCACTTTGAGAACTACTGCCTTCCAGAACCATCCTGGATCCTTTCTGTTGTTGAAGTCTGGTTTTCCAACATAGTCCTCAGTCTGAAACTATCCAGCCTCCTTCTCACAAATCTGATTTTATTGTTTATATTATTATAAGTCACTTTAAGTCAAAGTCTCTAATTTGTAGTGGAATTTTGGAAATAGGATTCCCTGAAGCATGGCATGCTCTGGCATAATAGTTTAAGTTCTCTTGGCCACTCTATTTTTGTATTTGCCAAAGTCTAGAGAAGCAAAGGTAAACCCTGCCAGTCCCTCCTCCCTCCCTGAATGCCTACCTACCCTGGTTTAGGCTCTGAAGTTGTCTATGGACCTCATACTCTCACCCCAGCTCTCCCTGAATTTCTCTTGCCCTGAATACCTGCCGCTTAAGCCAGTTCCTATGTCCATAATTCCCTACACTGGTCCCCCTCCAGATGGGTGAGAGCCTAAAACTGTCCAGAATGTCTCCTGTTTTCTTACCTCTTTTTTGGAAGTAAGTCTTACTTTGCTTATTTATTTAAATTTTTGTTTTGTTTCACATCCAAAATAAATCATATTTTGGAGGTTAAGTTATAATGGTGGTCTTAAAAATGTTCTTTGCAGGATGTCCCCCAAACAAATACTTGTTCCAAGGACATTTTCCTACTCTACTGAGAATAGGTTTTTAAATTTTTGACAAAATGCTTCAGCCAACTCTTCTCTTTCTCTCTTGACTTCAACAGCCTTCAAACTGAGGTGAAGATGTTTCACCTTTGCTGATACTTCACATGTAAACTTTAACCTCAGGCAACCTGTGGACATAGACTTAGAGGAGTACCCTTTTTTATTGAACTACTCTTACCATTCCTCTGGGGTCTCAGTGTAGATGTTACCTCTTTTTGGTATTTACTTTCTGTCTCAAGACCAGTATTCTGCCCTGCTGTAGTTTGCACAGCAACTTCTATCTTATGATAGACTGCTTACCAGAAGTAGAATCAGCTCTCTAATTTCTGTATTATGTCCCCCTCCACTAAACCCTAAGTTTCTTGAGGACTCCCTGTTATTATATTTCTGCTCTCTAAAACAGTGTGTTATCTGCTGTAGGTATTGAAAAATATTTAATAAACATTGTATACCTATAAATATACATACAAATGTCAGATGATTGTGTCAGATAGTATGCTAAGCATCCATACAACTGTTTTTGCCTAACCAGCATCCATTTCCCCCTTCTTTTGGTATATTCATCCTGGTATTTTGAGGTGAAATTTCTTCTCTTGCATCATTGCTTAGTAATGAGCTTTGACTAAGGCAGACACCACTGTAGGCTCCTAAGGAGCTGCATATGAACAACACTTAGTATTTTAAGCATCTTTGACCCAGAGTTAGAGTAAATTTATTTCTGCTCTAATTAATGAAATGGTTCCCTCAGAGAATAGTGAAATGAGCCATCAGAACTCTGAAATAGCTCAAAGGAGTTTTTTTTTTTTTTTTTTTTTTTTTTTAAGTCCTTTAGATTCCAGCTGAAGAAGAACTGTCACGTAGCATGAGTCCAGAGCTCTGCTTTGGGGAACCTACAGACCAAATTTTCTAAGAGTCTTCAGACACACCTGGCAAATTGTCAATCCCCCTCTGGAATGGGAATGAGAACCAAGGTAAGACATCAAAAAGCCCACCTGCAATTTTAGCTGGGACTCTTGGCAAAGAGGCTCCCTCTGTCTACTGTGTTGACTAAGCCTGCTTGTCACCTTGCCTCCTCATGAGAAGAGCTTGCCTGGCTCAAGAAGTGGTTATACTCTAGTTAGGTCACACAGTTGGCAAGTGACAGAATCAAGAACTAGGACTTGGTTCATCCTGGCTACAAAGGTGAGGTTCTAACCACTGCACACACGTACTGATACCCACTTAGGGATGGGAAATAAAACATAAAGTCAAATTGATCCATGAAAATCATCAGGATAAACTGGTTATTAAGAGAGTTCCATCTCTGGATCCTTATAGTCCATGTACAGGGTGTAATGGGGTAGAGATTGGGAGGGGAATCTGATATGTTCCTTTACTTGAAAAAGCAACATGTTACATGCACTGCAAGGAACCATGAGTATTTACTTACCATAATACAGCTCCCCTCTCACAATTTTTCATTGGACTTGAGATTTCACAGAATCAGGGATTTCTTGGAAGTTTTCAGAAATTACATTCTTTACCCAGTCACCTTGTGTGTCATGAGGAGGCCTAGAGAAGGAAAATAAATTGCCTGTTAGATGCCACAACAGAGAGAAAAAAAAGGCCAGGTCTGAAATTCTTCACCCTCTCTGCCCAAACACTTAGGGCTGTATCTGCTTCGGTTCAGAACCCCTGTGGCTCAGGCTGTTTCTACTTATGTTTGACTGAGAATTGCCAAGATATCTCCATCATCCATGTAGAACCAGAATGACACCAGGCACACTTAGTTACAAGTTCTCTCTGCCTCATACCTCACTTCTCCCAATGCAACTCCTACCATGCTCAGCCCTTGAAAAAACAACTGACTTTGACAAGACAACTTGGCAGCTATCAAGTTCAATGGTTCCAAAAGCTTTATGACAAATCTTATGAGATATCTACTTGGGGCTTAAGTGTGTAGGCAATAGAAGTAAAGCTAGTTTGGTTCCTCACTTGGCTCAGGAATAATCTAATTCACTTCTGCCAAAGCACCATGGTTTAGAGTAGATACAAACTTAAGCATTGAAGTCTGTGCAGTTTGGGTGCAAATCCCTACTATGTGACTTGGGCAATCTCACACTCAGCCTCACTCAGCCTCAATTTCTTCATTTATAAAATAGAGATGATAAAAGCACCTGCCTCAGAGTATTGTTGAAAAAATTAAATAATTTCTTGGTTCATGGTAATGATTCAAACCAATTATCCATTATTAGTATGTGTGTCCAATGCACTTGCGTTTTGACTGAAAGGCAACGAAAGGAGTGTATGAGTTATTGGTACCCAATAGACCACAGTTCCCAGAAATAACTAAAAATTTTAGCAATACTCTGTATTTTTACCTTGTTTGATAGAGACTTTTCCTCTGTAGATCCAATTTCCAAGAACTCAATAATTCCATGTTTACTTTTCAGCTTCCTCTAATGTTCAGGAATTTATAAATTCAGTGTCTACTTTGAAGCCTGGTTTTACACAAATATATTTTTGTATGGAATTGGCCTCTGATGCACATGAATGCTAGTTAGATATTATCTTGCTATCTCCCTCCCTTCATTCTGCACACATTCTGACATCTTCTTTCATGCTAGTGCTTGTAAATTTTTAGGATACTCTCTCATATCTAAGATGGTCTTTTTTTCAGGAAGGCCCTCCTATCCCCAATTCCTTCTTTGTGTGATGTTGTGATTTAAAGTAAGAAATGTATTTTGGGGAAACAAGATGGTGGAGGAATAAGTGGAGATATACCAATCTCCTCTCAACACCAAACTGGGATTACAAGTTAAATGGGGAGAAATCATCCAGAATAACCAACAGAACACCAACTGGAGAGAAGCCTTATAACCACGGACAGAACAGAAGAGCCGATTCATCACAACATGATGGGTAGGAAGTGTGGAGATGCGAGAGGCTGGCGGGGCTCCCATGGGCGGCAGCTGAAGGGACAGAGAAACATCTCAGCAGCCAAGGTCTCCACCTGAGAAGGGTGGGATCTAAACCCCCAACTGGGCTTCCTGCCTACAGCAACACAGCTGAGAATAAAACAGCACCCAGGTGTGAAAAGCAAAATGCCAGCCAGGTTTAGCCAGCTTGACAGAGACACCGAGTTCTTAAAGGAACCACACACACACTGTATGAAAATACAGTGGCACCCACCTACCCTGGGCTCCAGCAGAGAAAGGGCAGAGTGAACTAAAGAAGCTTGGGGAAAGTTTGGGTCAGTGGCTTTAGAGGGAGAGCTGGGGGAGCAGCCCATGAATCCAGGGCTGACCCATCTCCCATACAGCCAGCAGACCTCTCTTCTCCAAAGAGTGGGAGCCTGAGGGGAAGCCACAGCCCCACCCATAGGAATTAATCCACCCCACCCAGCAGCGCCTAAACCTCACCTCAGATCACAAGTTGATTAGATTAACAACTGAATTAATTTGCCCCACCTAGAGATGCCTAAAATTGACCACTGATCACAGGCGGATTGGATTAACAACTAAAGGACACAGACAAAGACAGTGGATCCCTGGTAGTCTCCAACTGGCTGACTAGGCCCAGACAGGGTCACAAGCTGATGTCACCAAGCACAAATCCATAAAGTAAAAATGTGCATCTCTACACCACAGAAGGTCATACCACTAAGACAGTAAGTCAAAGCAGACTAGTCCAAGAAGTAGAAACAAACAAAAGCCACCTAAAATGGGGAGACAAAGAAATAAACCCTCAGCAAATGGAAAGGAAGAATTCCCAGGGAGAGTGCAAAATGAAATAGAGGCAAGCACACTATCAGAAATGGAATTCAAAATAATGATGATAGAGAAGCTCAATGAGCTCAGCGAATTCAAAGAAAACTACAAACAACTCCAGGGGAACTACAAAGAACTTCAGGGAAGCTACAAGGAACTTACTAAGAACTACACAAGCATTAAAAAGGACATAGACACCATCAATAAGAGCCAAGAGGAAGTGAAGAATACCATTTCTGAATTGAAGAACACAGTAAAAGGAATAAAAAGCAGGCTAGAGAAAGCAGAGGATCAGATCAGCGAGCTGAAGGTCAATGTAGAAAAAAATTCCCAGGCAGTGCAAAAAAATGAAAAAAGACTGAAAAAGAATGAAGAGGTTTTAAGAGAGCTGCAGGACAACATGAGATGTAATAACATCCATATCATAGGGATACCAGAAGGAGAAGAGGGGGAGCAAGGGATAGAAAACCTTTTTGAAAAAGTAATGACCAAAAACTTCCCTAACTTGAAGAGAGAAAATGTCATGCAAACTCAGGAAGCACAGAGGGTCCCTAGGAAGATGAACCCAAACAGGCCCACTCCAAGACACATCATAATGAAAATGGCAAATTTCAAAGACAAGGAGAGAATCCTAAAAACAGCTAATAACATACAAGAGGACTCCCATAAGGTTATCAGATGATTTCTCAACAGAAACACAACTAGCCAAAAGGGAATGGCAAAAAATATTTCAAGCAATGAAAAACAAAGGCCTGCAACCAAGAATACTCTACCCAGCAAGACTGTCATTCAAAATGGAAGGTGAAATAAGGAGCTTCCCAGACAAAAGAAGTCTAAAAGAATACATCTCCACCAAATCAGCATTGCAAGAAATGCTAAAGGGTCTGCTTTAAGAAGGTGAAAAAACAGAGAGACAGACAGGAACATAAGTACAAAGGTAAATGGATTAAATGCACCAATCAAAAGACATAGGGCAGCTGAATGGATAAGAACCAACTTTAACTTATGAATGCTTTAAAGTGACCTTGTTATAAATAGATTTTACTAAATAAGGTACAATTTTGTATATTACTTGTATCTGCATTACTGCAGGTTAAGTTTTCTTAGATTGGAATCATTTCACAATATGGAAAAATCAGGTTACTTGTAATAACTCAGAAAAATCTAATGCAATTAAGGAAGAATGAAAAAGTAAGAAAATGTGAATGTATATTACATAGAAGACATGCTATTTTTTTAATTCCCTGATACAAAATATGTGCTTATGGGTGTGTAATATATAGATTTTATTAGCAATTTATGTTTTAAATAGCAGCCAACTGGTCATTGGTGTGTTGTAAAATCAGTCAATCTTTAGGTTAGAAAAGATGCTGAGAATGAAGACCAATTTGGAGGGAATTTGCAAACTACTAAACTATATGATTCGTGTACATAGACAATATATATTCTCATATTAGCATGTAAATTAGATGAGATTCCTTTCAAATAGGTAGTGGAAATATACATTTCCAGTTATGAAGGCCCCCAAGCTGGGGATACTTGGGAAAAGAAATTAATGCTATAGTAAACTTTATTATTGAAACATGAACGTACCTAATCTCTACCTCAACAGACTCTAAAAATAGTTCAGGGGTTAGTTTAGGACCATATAGGAAGTCAACCAAAAGTTTAAAAATAGCTAGAATACTATTTTACAAAATTATTTAAATCCTAGGGATTTTTATTTTATTTATTTTTTTTTACATCAACTTAGTAGACATAATAATTTCTACTCTGGGGACCAGCTGAGCACTGCCAAGTGCCATTATTTCTGAAGGCTTCAACTTGTAAAACACATGTAGAGGAAAAACAGAGGGTACCGAAAGAAGTAAGATCTGTGCACAGCCTAAATAAATAAATAAATATATAAATAAATCTACTATTTAAGATGGAAAACTCCAAAAAGAATAAGTTGTAGTTCCAGTAGCTTAAAATAAAGTTGAGTTGTATTATTGGAGGAGGGAAGATCTGACTCAAAAACCAAATTAATTTTTTCTATGGGTTTGGCACTATCTTTAGGACAACCTTAACAAAAGTGAGATCTGCAATACACCATTTCTGTGATATAGTTCACAAAAATATCATTCCAAAATAAAATATGTATTAAAGGAGAAAAAAACCACTTAATCTTGCTACAATATATCTAAAAATACTATCATTTAACATGTAATAATTATGTAAACTATTGGCATATTTTAAATTTTTTGTATTAACTCTTCAAAATGCAGTATGAACTTTAAATATGTGTAAAAATATGTATAGGTGTAAATGTATTTTTGCATGTGTTTGGTAATATTGCAATACGTATTACTTAAAAGAGTAAATCTTTAAACAAATGAATTAAGATAGGCATTTTGGAATAATGAAAAGAAAACTTTGTATTAATATGATTTGAGAAGCTGGCAGAAGGCAGTAATTAAATGGTGAATTGTCTGGATGGGAAAGAGTAAAAAAAAAAGTGGTTTAGAATAGACAGGAGGATGTTAAGAAGAACAAAAGAAAAGAGAAACCAAAGAACGTATATGCATGACTCATGGACATGAACTAAGGGGGGCATTGCTGGAGGGAATGGGGTACTGGGTAAAGGGGGGCAAAGGGGGAAATTGGGGCAACTGTAATAGCAAAATAAATAAAATATATATTTTTAAATATATTTTTGGTCTTCATCTCATTTCTGAGAGAGACAAAGGTATCTTTTGTTATATTAATGAGGTAACTCTTGGACCACACCTACGGATGAAGACTGGTTACCAGGAAAACCAGCTATGTGATTGGAACTTTCAGTCCTACCTCCTGTCCTCCGGGGAGGAGACAGAGACTGGGAGTTGAATGAATTGCCAAAAGCCATTAGTTTAATCAGTCATACCTATGTAATGAAGCCTCCATAAAAACCCAAAAGGACAGGGTTCAGAGATCTTCTGGGTTGGAAAACACATGGAGATTTGGGGAGAATTACTCACATGGAGAAGTTGTGGAAGCTCCATGCCCTCTGCCCATACCTTGCCATATGTATTTCTTTCCTCTGGCTGTTCTTGAATTACATCCTTTTATAAAAAGCCAGTAATCTAGTAAGTAAAATGTCTGATTTCTGTGAGCCACTCTAGCAAATTAATCAAACCCAAAGAGGGAGCTGTGGAAATCTCTAATCTATAGCAAGTGAGCCAGAAACACAGGAGACATCCTGACCTTTTGATTGTCAGCTAAAATTGGGTTAGGGGGACAGTTTTGTGTGACTGACCCCTTAACCTGTGGGATATGATACTATCTCCAGGTAGGTAGTGTCCAAATTGAGTTGAACTGTAGGACACCCAGCTTGTGTCCAAGAAGAGTTTGTTGATGGGGGTAGGGGAAACCTTCTCCCCGACTCTTACCATCAGCCCTGCCATTGGAACTGAATGCAGAACCTTTTACTTTGACCTTGGCTTAATACAAATACCTCATTGGCAGATAATACCTTATACCACTTAGGCACTTCATCTTGGATGCAAGTAATAGGTTAAACAGGGATCTCAAAAGATTTTTTGACTCACTGGTTAGAGGTGTTTGGGATATCACTGAAAATTCTATAAGGCAGGGAAAATGTCCCAAAATGGAACACTGAAGTTTTCAAACATACATTTCTGGCACTGATTAGGTCTGAGCAATCTTTAAATGATATTGATGCAATTAGGCAATGATATTGGACTAAGCCATTTCAAATACTGAAAATGACTGGCAATATCTAGCTCCATCCTCCCCTCCCCATTATTTGCATTTGCCTTTGCTGATGACCTTCTGTAAGTCCTACATATTTCTTCTGTTTCCAATTCTGCATTATAAAATTCTTCTCCTGTGACAGCCACAGGCAACTTGTTATTCTCTTAAAAGATTGTACAATTTCATGAGAAGTAGAAAGGGCTTTTGGAACATTACCAACCTGGCAACATTCATTTGGCAATAGATCTTGGCCTTAATAGGACAGGATTGGATTGCATTAAAAGGGCTAAACTTTCTGAGTGAATGATCCAAAACTTTTGGAAGAGTATCAACAGTATTTGCCAAACTGAAACAGATATCTGTGGGTACAGGCAGGTGAAAGTTCCTTTTGCTCTTTTCAATTTTATTGGTAGAGTAATTACTTCACCAGGAACCCAATAAAATGGTTTCCTGAAAGGGTTATTACTTGACTTCAGAAATTTCAGGACTCTGATATGTCTTCTTTCTCAAAAGTATGATACCATTGCTAGTTTTTGAGTTTTAAAATATTTGCTTTATCTTAACATATGGTTATAACTCTAAGTATTTTCTGTTCGATATTTTCTGAGCCCCAAAGCAATAGTTCTCAGTTGAGGGCAGTTTCCCCTACTAAGGACATCTGGAAACATTTTTGGTCATCACAACTGGGGATGAGCTCTATTGGCCTCTCTACTGGGTAGAGGCCAGGGATGCTGCTCAACACCCTTCACAGGACATCTCCCCAAAACAAATCATTATGTGACCCAAAAGGTTATTAGTGTTCAGGTTGAGAAACCCTGTCTTAAGACCAGGTGGGATTCGGAAAGTAAAAGAGCCAGTTCTTGCCTTTGAGTTCCTTAAAATCAAGATAGGAACAATAAAGTCTTCCCAAGGTGTGATGCTTATAAGTGATGTATAGAATTAATCTCTATCTAATTGGATTGTAAACACTTTGTGGCAGGGACCATGCTTAACTATTTCTTGGTCAGAAAACAATGGTTAGTTAGTTCTTTTCCAGGCATAGGGGTTGTAGGTAACACAGTTAACTCTCAAATACTCAGCAAAATAAGAGTTAAAAGAAGTAAAAACCCAGAATAATGGTTGAGAAGTATGAGTCAAAGTAGGTTTAGATGGATTTGATGTAAATATAGCTAAAGTTACATTCAGTAATTTAAAATGTACTTTCCATTCTAATATATACATGTAATAAAAGTACTCCATAGCACGTAATAATTAAAAAACACTAAATATAAATTACTTAATGAAAAGATCATCTCAAAGTGATTATACTATATTACGATAGTATGTAATTGCCCATATTTTGTTGTTTTTTTTTTTAAGATTTTATTTATTATTTTTCAGAGAGAGGGGAAGGAAGCAAGGCAGAGAGGGAGAGAAACATCAATGTATGGCTGCTTTTCACCTGCATCCAGCTATGGACCTGGCTGGAGACCTGGCTTGCAACCTGGTTATGTGCCCTGGCTGGGAATCAAACCAGGGACCTTTGGGTTTGCAGGCTGGTCCCTTAGCCACTGTGGAACCAGCCAGGGCCTAAATGCCCATATTTTGGCTGGCTATATCAAGCCTACTCCACCCCCAAATATTAAAAAGGAACCAGAAATAGGTCAAAGATGCAATCCCAAGTATTTGTTTCTTTGCATCCTCACCTAATTTCTCCATTTCATGATGGAGTCATACCTCTGATGCCATTGAAAGTAATACTTAGCTATCTTCCTCCTCCTTTCCTTATCTGTGTGAATAGCCTATGCTTTGATTGGGCTTATTTTTTAAAATGGAAGTGGTACTATGGAGACAAATTTGCACTCCCAATGTTAATACATACTCTGTGTCATTGAGTCCTCTGAAGTTCAAGACTAATGGTATTTAGCAATATAGAATTTTAATTTTTTCCCAATTTATAACAATATTAATTTTTCCCAGGGTGCTGCCTATTTGAAAATAAAACCTATGTTATTGCAAACATATACATATTTCCTGTAACATCAAAAGTTGGTGTTTCTTGTCCTTGGGGAGCTCTGCAATTAGATGGCCTTTCACGGTTGTCTTCACTTATGACAAGAAAACGGGATATTTATCCCCCTACACTGACCAGTCATTGCATGTGGGCTGCTCTAGGAATGATCATGACCTTAGGCAAGGTGACTTTCTTTAGGAGAGACAATTTCAAAGAGAGGTGACAGCAGATAATCTCCCCAGTGGCTGGGTGAGTAGATCTTTCCATTGTGATGGAAGAACTGGGCATCACAGTACCCTCCACAGAGCATTTCCTGAGAAAATTCACTACATGCTCATCCTTGCGATGGACACTCAGCTTGCAGACTTGCAAACTCCAGGGCAACAAAGCTGTTCTGAGCAAGGCTACCAACTCAACTTGATGAGGTTCACAAAGGCTGATGTATACACATTTCATAGAAATTAATTAATTTGCAATAAGGTGTAAATCTGTTGGGTTAAAACTTGTAAGTTGACATCTATAATCCAAATATCATTAGTGTGAGAATGTAAGAACAATCAATCATATAATTTAAATGTTTAATAACATCAGGCCCTGATAACCCAATATCCACAGAATAAAGTCATCGGATGTGTGCCAGGTCTTTAATATAATAAAAGAGTCATGTTTGCCCTATTATGGAGCAGTTAAACTTATTTCTCCTGTATTTTGGGCTTTCTCACTTCCTTCTCCCTGTCTATAGTAATTATAGTGAAAATATTCCAAAACCTGACCCTTAGGGACATTCAACACTCCATTCTCCTAAAGAAATCAAACAGAATGATGCAAACAGCAATGCAGAAGTAAATGAATCACTTTAACCCATAGGATTTCAGAAAATCTTTGCCATGGGGCTTGTGAAAATTTTGGTTCCCTGAGCTCCTCTATGTTTGATTGCTAAAATCTAAAGCACCGCTATTTATCTGCTAGTGCAACAAAATGGAATCAGAATTCGATGATGTAATTAGATATGATGAATAGCCCATCCCAATGCCTGAGCTGAAGGGAGATGAATCACGGATATAACAAACAGAATAACATTATTCAGGAAGGACATGAAGAACCATGAATTCATGTCAAGTATGTTTAGGGGAAAAATGGATAAAAAATGTGGAGACATTTTCATTTCTGAAAATAACTTCACTTTATCAGGTTCAGGAATGCTTTTTAAAATAATGTTGTTACATAAAAACCTGGAAAACTTCATGGATTGTTGAATTAAACACAAAACAGAACATACAGCATTATTTCATTTATGTAAAATTTAAAGCCTGATCAAATTATTCAATAGAGATAGAGAATAGATTAGGGGTTACTCTTAGAGGGAATACTGACTGAGACAGGGTACATAGTTACCATCCTGTACATTTGTTCTAAATAAAATGTCCACAATCTATTATAATGCAATTTAAAAAGGATGGGAGTCATAGTATTTAGAGAAAAATTGAAGTAAATTTGTAAAGAAAATAAAGAAGGGAGGGAAAATGGATCATTGAACAGCAAAGAGAGTGCCGTGGATTCAAGCTCAAAAAGGGAAAGAGAAATACCTAGAGAACAATAGTATCAGAATAGGGAAATGCACTCTCACAAACATTCATGTGACAATCCAGTTACAGTGGGGCCTCAAAGAAAAGCGAAGTCACAAAATGGCAACAGACATTTAGATCGAGGTATGCGCCAAAGCAAAAGAGGGTCTCGTTGGTTTTGCCTTGAGGGGTAGATACATCAGAGTTATGTTTGAGATGGTTGTGGGTTTATAAGATATAAATGTTCCTACCACTAACATGGGGTCTCCCTGGGTCCTTCACCAATCCTTCAACTAGTATCCTATCCAACAGCCTTATCAAAGTCTCTCTGGGAAAAATACTGAGCTAGACAACCTTGCTTAAGGTTTCTCAAGAGATCTCAGTCAGATAACTGAGGGAGCTGCGGTCCTCTTAGGGCCCAATCCGAGATAGTGCACTCTTAAGCTGGGCAGTTTGTGTGGACTGTAGGCCGGGACCGACCTAGACTCTCAACCGGTCCGCCCACACCTGTCCTCTCCAGTGCAGTGGCCTCCGTGTCGTTAGACACCTTATATGGCAGGTGGCTCCCACAAGAAGCCTCTGAGTTTTTAAATCTAGGGCAAAAAAAAACCCCAATTGTTCATAACCAGGAGATGGCAGATGTCGCTGATTTATAAAAGGGGGGTGGGTGGGATAAAATAATGATGAACACAATCCCGTATCAAATGTAGAACTCCGATAACCTGGGTACATTTTCTAGAAAGTACAAGACAGTCCACCCCTCTGTAAGGTTTCAAAGTACCTCAACCAGGAAGCACAAGATTCATACTCGTATTAAGAGACAGATAGGCCTACTTGTTTGACTAGAAAGGCTTTTCCATGTCAATAAAATGCTAGTTTGTCAGCATTATGTGGCATGCAGGCCCATAAAGAACACTTGCCGAAAGTCTCTGCACATTCAGATTAAAATAAAACTGCTGAACAAAAGCTATATTGCACATAGGCCTAAACTTGAATAGCTAGAAGGGGTTTCTTATGAATAATTTTAGTGACTTGTACTGAGAATATACCTATCTCTGGTTGAAAGTATATTGAAGAGCCAGGACTTTTCTTTTTTTAATGAGGAAAATGTATTTGACTAAGCTGTATTTTCTTTCTTTTTCTTTTTAAGTATACTTTATTGATTATGCTGTTACAGTTGTCCCATTTTTCTTTTCCCTTTGCTCCCCTCTACCCAGAATGCTCTTTCTCTCCCACAATCCCACCTACCCCTTAGTTCATGTCCATGGGGTATGGATATAAGTTCCCTGATTTCATGCTTTCCTATATTATTCTTAACTTCCTCATGTCTATCTTGTACCTACCAATGGGAAAATGGTGCAGGGATTAAGCTGTATTTTCTAATGGATTACTTTCTTTATTTTTTTTAGAAGTTTTGTTTTGTTTTAAGATTTTGTTCATTAGTTTTGGAGAAAGGGGAGGGAGGAAGGAAGAAAGGGAAAGAAACATCAATATATGGTTGCCTTTCACCTGCCTCCAGCCACAGACGTGGCTGGAGACCTGGCCTGCAACCTGGTTATGTACCCTGACTGGGAGGGAATCGAACCAGTGACCTTTGGGTTCGCAGGCTGGTGCCTATCCACTCTAGCCCAGGCTAAAGGATTACTTTCAAGTACTTGATCTCACATTTAAAAGCCAGAGTTACCTGTTCAAAAATAGTAAATGATCTGTTTCATTGTTTTTTTAATATAGTTTCTGAACATGGTGTCAAAAACACTTGCAGAAAGAAGGGCAATGTCAGCTTTGAGGAAAGAAGGGCTTACAACCTGACATTGTCCCCTATCTCCTCCACAGCCCAGAAACTTGGACAATCCTCACTTGAAAGTATTCAAGCCAAAGATGAAGGAGGCAATTTTAAAAATGAAATGTGTAAAACATATAAAAATAATCCATACCCAATATTATCTTTTATCCACAAAACCACTGGCCACCCTGAGGGTCTCGGGACCCTGGAATGTTCCCTGGACATGGATCTCCAGGATGGTTCATTCAACCTGTGCTTGTAGCTTGCTGCCTTTGCCATGTTACCAAGAGGTTCCCTCAGGCTGGGAATTCATTGGGTAGGAATCTGGGGAACTCGAGTTCTAACAGTGTGCAAACATCAGAAGTGTACAATCTTGGAATCTCTCTAGGAGAGGAGAGCACAAGTGGAGTGGTGTTTCTGCCGTTGTCCCCTATCCACCATTGCTGTTATGCTACTCAGCTGGTTTAAAATCACACCAAATTGTGTCCCCACCCCCACCCACCCAAGGAGCATCATGAGAGAATTTACCAAATTTAAACGGATTGCTCGGGAGTGTTGACTTTATTTTAATATAAATGATGAAATTGATCTTGCTGATTATGTTAGAAATCTGGAACTTCCATTTCATCTTTTTCCCTAGCTTTAACCTTAGGCAAATGGAGATTCTTCTCTGTCTCTGCTTCTTATTATAGGGTAAATTAATTGTGTGTATGTGTGTGTGTGTGTGTGTGTTTGTGTGTGTTTTCCAAAATTACAAGGAAAAGAACAACACTAGCCTGGGAGTCAATGTGAGGAAACATCTTCTGCTTAAAAAGCTAGAAGCCATGGAATAAGGCAAATTGTGCTAATGTACAAAAATAAATTGTACATTAGCACAATGAGCATATTGAAACCAATTAATTATTCCAATTGCACAAAAGATTTCAAGATGTTGTTTTTCATCCCATCTATATAAATAGGACTAGAATAATAAGCTGAAAATTCAAAGTGGATTTTAAAATGATATGTATTAACGAAAACTAATATTTTTAAGCATTTAGTATTCATTGTCTTTCATCACAAATTACATTCAGTTTTATTTCAGCATACTAATAATTTTCAAGCATTTTAACAACTTTTTGACTAACATCAATAGTTAAAGGTATTTTTTCAATTAAGAATTTTCAAACTAATTTTCAAACATTTATTATTCATTGTATCTTAATCAACAAACCATGTTTAGGCTTCTTTTGCATACTGGTTGCCATCATGTGTTTAAAAAAACATGAATTAATTACATGCTGATTTTGATAAATCAAAATACTCAGTTTTCTGAAGTATGTATTTTATTTTTCTATTCTCCTTTTCTTTTTTAAGATTTTATTTATTATTTTTAGAGAGAGGGAGGAGAGGCAGAGAGGAAGAGAGACATCAGTGTATGGTTGCCTTTCACTTGCCTCCAGCTACAAGTCTGGCTGGAGACCTGGCTTGCAACCTGGTTATGTGCCCTGGCTGGGAATTGAACCAGCGACCTTTGGGTTTGCAGGCCAGTGCCTTATCCACTGAGCCACCAGTTAGGGCTTCTTCTTTTTTTTTTTTTAATGGTTGGTTTCACTTGAAGATATAACTATGATGATTTGGGGGTTTCTTTTGGCCTTTTATTCATTATTTAAAATTTTGTGTTTGATTTTTACACAACGAAGTTTTTTCCACTGCTTGGTAGCATCAGTCTGGGTTCCAGGGAGAATATAATTGCCAGGTTGAAGTTCAAGGGGAAAGACAGGTGAGCCTTCTCAGGATCACTAATGTGATCCAGCGGGTCACGGAGAAGTTGGATTGAGCCGATGTGTGCCAGATTTTTTTTCTTCAGAGAATTTAGAGACTTGGGGTTTTACTTCTACAGCTAGAAGAATGGCAGAAAACATCCCAGAGATGGATTTCATATATAATTTTTAACAATGTGAATGAAATGGAGTTAATTTTCATTAATTCCAAGTATAATAGTGGCAACTACCTAATGATACTAGGAAATTAGTAACATTATAGCCACAGTCAAGTATTCATTTCAAAAGGAAAAATTTTAAGCAGCAATTTTTTTTCTTTCAGTACCTGATATCATACCAACTAGTGAGTCATACATTTAAATGAATATCCAATTCAATACACTTGCATGTCTTAATTTTCCATTATATTTAGAGTATAAATTTGTATAGAGCCACAGTGATATTATTTAACAATGTTCCATAATTAGCTCAAATTTTAGCAACATCGGTATTTAGCAGAAATGAAATGCTCTGGTGTATAAAAAATGAATTATATGCCATCACTCTGTCCTGGACATCAAATAAAATTTTCTGAATTTCCCAAGAATATGACTTGATGATTTGATCAGTAATGACCTTGAAAGTGAAGGAAATGTCGAAAGGACTAGTGGGATCAGGAGCAAGTTGAATGAACGAGGTCTGAGAAGTACCACCAGATGGCAGGAGAGGAGAAAGAATTCCAAACTGGAAGAAATGCTCAGCTTTTCCGTGCCAGAGGGTGACACTTAGAGAAAACATGACACATCTCTTTGCTGAAATTTGGCTGGTGGAAAATACCAGTGGGCATCATCATCCTTCCCAGCCACAGGGCCTCCAGGGTCGGTCGGCCAGTCCCTGGTCCCCATTAATTGCAGGAGGATGGGGGCCGAGTCATTATAAACCCTCTGGGCTGCTGGTTCCCCGTTTCCTTTTTTTTTTTTTTTTTTTTTTTTTAAATCCAGGTCAAATCCCACATAAGGATCAAGAGTTTATCATTTTTAAGTAAACCAAGGGCATCTTCTGAATACTTGAAATGTCTTTTTTTTTTTTTTTTTCCTAAGCAATACTCCACAAGGCTGTGCTGTTCACCAAGGTGCATGAATTAGGGGAGCTTCTGCAGGGCCACCTCACTACCCAACCCCAGGGGTGCCATTGCCACAGCATCTCCAGGGGGCCTTCTGAGCAGCTGCACTGGCCTCCCTGCCCTGTGAAAACCAGGCCAAGGAGTTTAGCGATCCATAGTCTCTGAAAGGATTTTAAACAGTCTCCATTTCAATCCCTTTACAACTTCCCCGGGGAATTTTTTCAAAGGTCAGGTGTGCATCTCTGTATGTATGTAGGTATGGGGGATACATCATCACATCACATTGACTCACCAAATCTCTGAGTTAAAATTATTTGTTTACTCCTTACTCAGACTTAAAGCAAATTACTTAAATGCACCAGGCCTTGATTTTCTCCTCTATGAAGGGCAGTTAATAATTTCTATCATGTAAAGTTACAATGAGCAGGGGCCATTGGAAGCCATTCATAGGTACTTAGGCATTTTTACATTACAGAACACTCTGCATATTTTTAAAGGCACTTACCCTCTTTTTTAAATATAAGAAATCATTTTTTAAATGTTTGAGAGTTGTATCATTTCGTTGCCAAAATGATTTAGTAATAATCTCAGTTTTTCAGCTCTCCTTTTGTGTTTTAAAGCCAATATATTTTTCCCAAGTCTTAACCAGCTTTATAATTTGTTGCAGAACCATAGGCCTATACACTATTCCTGTAGGGGTAGTGGATAATGTGCCTCTTACTGTGAAGTTTAAATGAGATCATCCACGGGAAAGACTTCAAACTGTGCAGACCCATAAAAAGCATGTCACAAATGCTATCTGGTCTCATTCATGATCTTGACTGCAGAATTTCGGAGGCCATCCAGAGACAAAAGGAAAAAGCGAGAACCAGGAGGCTGGTGAGCTAGCTACAGATTCTCCACCCTGGCTTACATATTTGAGTCACCTGCCCAGGTCACTTGCCAGGTCAAGTACAGCAGTCTCCTAGGTGTCAGGATTTTTAACACTTTCCAGGTGATTCCAATGTACAAAGTTGAAATCACTGAGTTAAGCAGAGGTAAGCCTTCGCCATATGCTTCCCCAATCATAAATTATCCTCTTCATCGAGTAAGAATGTTTTTCCTTTTAAGTAATGGTTCTCAACATGTAACCCTCAGACCAGCAGTTCACTCAAGAACTTGTGAACAAAGCAAATTTCCAAGACCCTCTGAATCAGAAATTCTGGGGCCCAGCTATCTGTGTGGTAAACTGACAAACAGTAAATCTTGAGAATCACGCCTTCAAAGAAATATGTCTGTCTGTGTTCTGTCAGCTCTCAGCACTTCTTAACTGATTATTAGTTTAAAATGCTAGGATGGCAAGGCTGGAGCATGACAATGTTATCTGAGTCACAGTGCACACAGAAATTCATTTCCTTCAAATGGTTGACAAACAGGTTCTTAACTCCTCCATCTCAAACTACCTACTCAGACAGCTGTCCCACTGGGGACAGGTATCATCCCAATTGTCTTTCCTCATAAATCTGTTCAGCTCTCCCACTGCATATACCGGCTTGTCCAGGGCTGCAGGTGTGGCGAGTAGAAAATTGGAATTTCTCCTCCTCCAGAATCTTGTGATTCTATGACCTATAAATTCTCTTTCCCCCAAAACTCTTTTAAAACCTCTCCTCGTTCATTCTTTAGACTTCAGGACGCAGAGGAACTTTGAAACATCTCCAAAATGCCTTAGTCCTTCCTAAAAGTGATTGATATGCCAAAGGTGTTCCTGGACCCAATTGGCGGGGGGTTTGTTTGGCTTCTTGCCTAGAATTTCTACGTAGTTATTTCATAGTACTTCCCGCTTTTGCCTATGTCGTGGCTAACTTCCACCCATTTCTTTCATGCTCTTACCAACTTGGTCTTGTTTCATTTTGCATTTGCTGTATCTTGTTTATTATTCCAACGTGTTTGAAGGACTATGGTCTAAGCACTACTAACGCCTTGCCATTTGGTCACCAGTTAGAAACTTTCAAAGCCTTCTTCCCTGATATGATAATCTGAGTACTGAACCGGGCTGGTTTTTACTCATTTCTGCCCCAGTCTTTTCTCCGATCCCAAATGTGGTCCATGGGTCTTCTAATGGGCTGTTACATTTGCCTCAGTTTCCCCTCCAGTGTAACCTCTTTCTCTCCCTTGGTTCCACCCAGAGCAGTGACCCCCCCCCCCCCGCCCCACACACATACAATTTGGCTACACATTTGGACAATTGGAGCTCTTTTCTACAACTTCCAGTTGTAAGAAATCTGACTTAATGGGTTTGTCTGGACTTTAATGGTGAAATCAGTTTTTTAAAAACTTCCAAGGTGGTTCTAACATGCAGCAAACTTAAAAACTCCTGTCAGACGGGGAAACCCACCTACCAAACTGGCTCCCATACTACAGAGGTCCCTGGGGAGGCCCAAGTGCCTAGCACTTGGCTGCCCTCTGCTGGCTTCTTTCAGCTTCCCAAACTGGCTGGTCCCACTGAAAGCTGCCCAGTGCCCCTTGGTTTAAAACTGATTAGTAATAGTAGGTGGCAGGTATCCGCAAAATTTAATATACTATATCCTTCCCATTTCGCTTTTTTTCCACCTGAAAGAGTATTGAAGCAGGAAATCAGACTTTTTTTTTCCTAGCCAGATGCCTATTGTCTTGAACGAGTCAGAGGTATTGATGACTTAGGTGAGTCTGGAAAGAAAAAGAGTTGACATCTATTCAAAGACACCTCCGTTGTGAGGGTCAGAGGAAAGTTCTGTGGGGGACAGAGGTTTTTCTGAAAGCAGGGACAGTGCTGGAGCAGCACACTTTAAAAAGATCAGAGGGTTTCCTTTTGTGTGCTTTTAACACCCACACACTGTACATGATCACAACAATAATAGCAATAACATTGTCACTTTTTTCTTTGTTTTTACTACATGCCAACCATGGCTCTAGATGAGTTACCTCTCACCTTCCAATGATCTTTTATCCCCATTTTAAAGACATTAAGGATATCGCAGGAGAATTAGTGATGTGTTTAAGAAAACCAACTAGGTGACTATTAACAGGCTGAATAATGTTTTCTCCAAATTTTGTGTTGAACTCCTAACCCATGGTATCTCAGAATGTAACCATACTTTAACACGGGGTCTTTAAAGAGGGAATCAGATTAAAATAACTCATTAGATGGACCCTAATACACCTAAGAAGATGTCTTTCTAAGAAGAGGAAATTTGGAAGGAACAGGATGGGAAGACACAATCCAAGGAAAGATGCCTGGTACAGAACCTGCAAAGGAATCAACCCTGATGACACTTTAGTCTCAGATTTCTAACCTCCAGAACTGTGAGAAAATAAATTATGTTAAGCCACCCAATCTGTCATACTTTGTTATAGCGATCCTAGAAACATGCAGTGACAGATGTAGAATGCAAAACCAAGCCTAGCCAACTTTAAGCCTCTGCTCACTCTCGACCATAATCCTTGAAACTATAAACTACTTTATAACCTATTAGAAGCTAGTACTATGATGAGTACAAAGTATTATACGTCCTTCTTTTCACTTTTCCTATAATTACTTTGTGTATTTCAATAGCCAAAAAGAGCTCTTCCTTTATATAGTACTTCATAATAAATGTTTAAATATATATTGGGTTGTTTCCTTATTTTCTTTCTCTTTAGCGATGCCATAGAATTTTCTTTTCAATACTTGAACTTCTGCACCCTTCAGGTTCAATTCAATCTAAAGTTGTTTTCCTTTATCTTCCTAAGATCATAAACATTCTCCTTTTTTTACCCCTATTATCTGACTTGCCTTCCATGCTTACATTTTCAAGTTTCCACCTATTCATGAGAATTCTGAATACCCACACATTTTTCATATGAAAAAATAGCTAAGCATGCTCTACTGAACTTTTTTCCAATAGACAACTAAATAATTCAAATTGCTCATTTTAGCCAAGCTTTGTTATTAGCTAATGATCTCATAACCTGTTGAAAAGAGGATTTATCCAGTTTTTAAAAATATATGTCATTGATTTTAATATTATAGTTGTCCCAGTTTCCCCCCTTTGCTCCACTCCATCTGGTATCCCCCATTTCCTCCAGCAATGCCCCCCTTAGTTGATGTTCACATGCCATGCCTATAAGTTCTTTGGCTTCTCCATTTCCTTTATTATTCTTAACATCCCCCTGTCTATACAATAACTACCAGTATATAATTCTTTTCTTCTTCTTTTTTTTTTTTTTCCAAAATACACCACTGTATGGTTGCTTCTCACATGCTCCTGACTGGGGACCTGGCCTGCAACCCAGGCATGTGCCCTGACTGGGAATTAAACAAAGCAAACAAACTATCAAAATAGAACCAGAAGCATGGAAA
Source organism: Noctilio leporinus (assembly GCA_004026585.1). Lineage (NCBI taxonomy): Eukaryota > Metazoa > Chordata > Mammalia > Chiroptera > Noctilionidae > Noctilio > Noctilio leporinus. The sequence continues at coordinate 49,008 of PVIW01004812.1, read as the reverse complement.
CAAGGAACCGACTGACAGTGACTAGAGGGAAGGAGGGAGGGGGAGCAACGGGCAGAGAAGGGGAAGAGTCCATGGACATGGACCACATGTGGGGATTGACTGTGGGAGAGGGGAGAGGGAGGGGGGGTGGGGGAGAACAATGGGGGGTGGTAATGGGATAAATGTAATACAGCAACAATAAATTAATTTTTAAAAAGACAAAAAATAAATAAACTAGCAACCCTTTGATTGGCAGGCCAGAGCTCAATCCACTGAGCCACACCAGCCAGGGCTCATCCAGTTTTTGCTAATTTGGAAACCTGCCTTTTCTTCCTTTCTGTATAATAAGCTCTTTATTGATTTTCACTCTGAGGTATCCAGAAGAAAAAAAAAAGAGAGAGAGAGAGAGAGAGAGAGAGAGAGAGAGAGAGAGAGAGAGAGAGAGAGAGAGAAAGCCCAGAAAGAAATGAAGGAAAGAGCTAACAGGAAGGGAAGGGAAAGAAACGGAAAGGGAGCTCTCATCTTTACCTTTGTGAATGAAGGTACAACCACATATTTTTTTGTATTATGCTCCCTTCTACTTACCCCCTCTTCAATTCATTCGTTATTAAAAAGGTCGCGTTAAAGCCTTTCCAGCACTTTGAGGGCAGGAGGCAGAATTTACAGATCATATTCCTATTGCACCAGGATGAAAATACCACAAGCATTTCCTGGGCCCCCACAGCCCACCTGAGGTTTCCTGTGACTCAGAACATTGAGACAGTCACTGTGAATCATGTAGCCAGGGCGACCACAGGAGTAACCTCCCGCCTCCAGGCTGGGGATAAACAGCTGTATATATAGACGCTGCTTTTACGTAACCTAGCAGGCCTTTCTGGAGGCTTCTGGGTGAGCTGGGCCCTGGGGTTCCTTTGGAGACATGTCTGCATCCCACATGCATGTGGGTTTAGATTGCTCAGCTCCCAGAGAAGGAAGCTGAAAGTACTCCGTGTGGGTGTCCGCTGTGTGTAACTCAAGCTTCTTAGTGGGAAGAAGCAGAAAGGGACTCTGGGCGGTGGGAGCAGGAAAACAATTTAATGAAAATATATTAGCTAGCTCTCAGAAGGACCATGAGGGCCAGGAAACTGGGCTCAGAAACCAAGGGCAAGTGGCCACACCACACCTTGGCACAGATTTAGTCAGGAAGGAACAGAACTTTCACTTCCACTAAAAACTGACTACTACTGTGGCCTCCTAAAGTCGGATGCTACTCAGTTGTAAAATTTACTCCTTGCTGGTTGTACCAACCTCAAATACAGACCAAGCAAATGTAATAGGACACATCTAATGGGAGGATGAGGGAATGGGGGCGCTTCTCGGCTGCCAAGAATGCTGTATACTTCAGCATTTAGCCTTTAATTCTAAGTAGAAATTGCTGTTTCCTCCTATCAGGGCTTATGAAAGGGGACTTCCCAAATGCAGAAGCAGCAAATAGAAATTACATCTGTCCTCCACCTTCTACTCCTTTAGCTACTCAACTCCCTACTTCCCAAACCAAACTACATGCTTCTAGGTGGTGCAATGTCATTAGGCTCCGTTTCTTGAAATGTGCTCTTCCCAAAGGGAGAAACTTGAAATCTCATTCACTGCCTCCAGCCCCAGTGGAAGATTTCTGAATGAGGCCAGTTCTTCCAGTTCTCTCATGGTCCTGTCTCCAAATTCCCCTTTGGACACAACAGGATAGCTAACCATCTCCAACATAAGCCATATAATGCAACAGCATACAAGAAAAGGAAGGAGATGGGATACATTTAAATAATGGCTTAAGTAAATACCTATGAATTGCTGCACAGAAGGAAGTGTGGATAGAAACCGTAAGATCACAGTATTCATTTTTTCAACTAGTGGCAATACTTGGTATTTGTGACCCTTTTCTGTTGATTGTCATTCCCTCTGTTGATCAGTGGTCTTTAACTGGTGAGATGGCTGAATCTCCACCCCTGAGGTTTCAGAAACCCCAGGGAATACCCTGAATAGTAGTAGGCTTACTCTTCTCTGCCCCCTTTCTATTAACAGTGGCCCTCTTACTCCTTAATAGGATCAATTTTCAAAGTCAATGCTGTATCCCACTTTGGCTTATTCACCAAAGGCCATTGAAGTCACAAATAGTCCAATGACAGTCTCAGTTTATAATTCAGGGAAAGCCTTTGTGCAGAGATGCTTTCATTTCCAGAGTGCCAAATCATCTAAACCAGCAGCTCTCCGAGTTAGAGGGAAAGAAAGCACATCTTTTCCAATTGATGCATTAGGATGATGGGCACATCCTTCCCTCTCATCCCTTGGTTCGTAAGGCCATATGTAGGCTATGAAAATCACCTTGCATCCAATATAAGTCACTGCTACAAACACATCTTATAAGACTGCACTCCTGTCTTATCATGTGTGGTCTCTCAGCTGGTGCTGTAACAGAGTTTTAATAAACCATGCCATCCTTCTCTAAAGTGTACACACATTCCCTATATAGGAAAGAGAGTGAATGGTCAGACTAGTGATTCCTGTGCATATAAGCCCATTGGTTTACTTCTCTTTTTGTAAGTCTTCCTAGTTTGGGATATAGTGGAATATCACAAGGGTGGAGAGATGGCCAGAAAGTCCATGATAGAGATGCTAGAAAAAGTATGGCAGGAGAAATGGCAAATCTCACTCCCCAATGAGATTCTGTTTTACTCCACGACAGAAAGGGTTCAATAGTCAACAATATTGCACATACTCATAAAATCTACAGTTAAAGACTAAAGGCATCTTCTGGGCAAAACATTCTTAAGTATGTGGATGTAATAAACCTCAAAATAAAAATAAAAATTGTGTAACTTCAGATAGAAAGTGAGTTAGGCACTGGAGTTTTATGCACATGGAATGTGCATATATATAATCATCATATATGCAATCATTATATACATACAAGTATAAGCAAGAGTTCAGAAGAAGGTTTTGAGCCAGAAATAAGAACATTTGCAGGCAATTCTAAGATAATAACCAAGTTGGTGAGGGTGACTAAGATAGACTAGGGAGCAGATACAGGTGAGAAAAAGAGATGTTTTAGTTCCAACCCTTGAAGACATTGAACAGTTAATGAGATTAGTAGACCTCGGCTATCTCCCATGTCCCTAGGAAACATCTAAATTAAGTATATCAAATAAAACTTCAGTTGTAAACATGGAATCTATAATACATTATGGAAAAACAACAAAACTATAGTTATATTGACCAATATAATGACCAATGTAGAAATGGAGTACCCAGGACTCCATGAGGGTTAACATAATCCTGGGTGTCTCTACCACTGTGTCCAAGAATATCAGTTGGTTTTGATTTATTTAGAGAAAAGTTTTGCCTAAAGTGGAGCAGCCTGATTAGTTTACAAGATTTAATAGAATTGTATGAGGCTTTCTAACCACCTGTTCTCCAATTCTATAGGCAAAAGTGTGACGATGCATACATGAGCTTGAAGAGAAGAAAAGAACTGACTTCTCATTCTTTGAGACTGGAGGAAGGAAAGTAAAGATAAGTGTGTATGTAGAAAAATGTATAGCTCCAGGGCAGGAAAAAAAGTGAGGTCATACATGATGTCTCATAGTTGGGAGCAAGTCCCAGGGACAAGATGACATAAGGGGATTCTGTCATTGGATAATTAAGGGAAATGGGCCAAAAATTGGCTTAGAACAAATAAGGGGATGTATAGGTATCCATGAAGTTTCTGTTAAGTGACCATGAATGTTTTAATAGGACTGCTTTATATAAATTTGAGATAAAACTGTCTTTACATTAGTTTCTTGAACATATGTGAGCTGACATCTAAACAATCAGCTATTTAATTTTTTTATGAATATTAGGTGTCTAGTAGATAAAATTATTGAATAGCTAAAGCTTTTACTTTGGACCAGGTTGATTTTGATGGTAACTACGCCTCATATTTTCTCACTGAATTAAATCAATTAATGTGCTATTTCATGGATTTTCTCTAAATAAATCAGAGAGAGCCAGAAAGAGGCTGGGAAAGGGGGAGAAAACTATCATACGAGCTCAGATTGCCCTTAAAAAATTGTTTAGCCTCTTTGGTCCTTACTTCCCAACACACTAGAGCTTACTCCAACAAACTTCCAGTCCCTCAAGCCCCACCCACCAGTGCTCTGCCCAGCTCAGGACAGTGGCTGGCCGCAAACTTTTAAATCCAGAGTCACTGTTGATCAGGGCGATCCAAGGCCAGTCCACAACTACAAGCAACCGCCCAACTAAATCATATGCTAGAAGAGGGCATCCTTCCATTTACAAGGAAGGTTAACCAAAGCTGGTAGTTAGATTTTCTTAGTTCTTTTGGCCTCCAAAATGAAATAGTGGCTAAGATAAAGTAATATGTCTGAGTGTGATAGAAAAGTAAAAGATTCCCTCTGATTCAACATTGCATTTTTTCTAACTAGGCAACATGAACTTCCGCCTATGTACCTACATACTGTTCTAGATCTTCCTGGAACTTGATTTCCTTTTTCTAAAGAAATGCTGCAAATTTCTGAAGGGATAGGGATTTTGTTCAGAAAGCCAATGCTACCCATTTTTGTAAAATAAAACATTAGGCAAAGAGTTCACTGGTAAACTCATTTTCTAAATTATTAGAGGGCTATTTTGAGAATGTTAATAAAAGTTCCACTTTCCAAATACTCACTTTGCTAAGAAGCATTAGGGGAAATTGTTGAATTATATTAGTACACCGTATTTTCCTACATGTTTTTCTAGCCAGCCTCTCCATTAGGGAAATCAAGTTGAAAGCCAGTAAAATATGTCAGTGAGATAGACTTTTAATATTGGATAATGAAAGTAAGTCCCTAATTCATATATTTGCTCTTTCCAAGGTCATCCAACCAAACAGGCTTTCAGAAAAATTAGTATGTTCCCTTCCTTTTATTAAATTGACTCTGAGAAATTACCAAAAGCATTGCAGCAGAAGAACCTGCCACTAACTTTTCAATCCTGCTGGGCAACCCGACTGCATCCACTGTTCTGGGCTCAAAAAAATACAGCAGCCTGCCCTGGCCAGTGGCTCGGTTGGCTGGAGCAACCCTGTACACCCAAAGGTTGGGAGTTTGATCCCCAATCAGGGTGCATAAGGGAGGTGACTGATGGATGTTTCCCTTTCACATTGATGTTTTTCTTTCTTTTTCTCTCTTCTTTTCTCTTTCCCTAAAATCAATAAACATATCCTTGGATGACGATTAATTTTTTAAGAGCATTTGTATTAAGAAAAATATGAAATCAGTGGGCAAAGCATTTTAAATTTTATCTCTTTAGCACTGATTTGCTCTCAGTAAAGGCGTACACTCTTGGTTTTCTTCCTTTTTGAATGGGTAAGTATTTATATCATATCTGTGTATCACCTTTAGCAAACGGTCTGATGCTACCTGTGTTCTTTCAAATTGTATAAAAACAGAAGCCGCTGACTCTCGGCTTGCTGCAGCAGTATCTCTTCATAAACATTATTCTTAATTATTTAAACATGCATTGCCATATGTGTATTGTTTAATCTTATTGCCATTTAGAAGCATGTGTAATATTTACTGATGAAAGTTAAAAATATATAACAAATGACTTACACAATCCCTATATCTCTCTCCCACACTCCTTTTCCTATCTTTTCAGTGTGTCTTTTTCACTTTCCCCCATCGCCTCTCATAGTCATCAGTCTCCCTTGCTCTCACTCTCTTTTGCTCTTTCCTGAAATCTGGTTCATTAAAACCGTCTCTGCAGGCGCACTGTGGGTGCCCTATCCAGATCCACTGGAATACTTTCCACCCACTTAGTGTGCCCCTCCCCCAGCTTCTGTTTACTTCTCTTCTTAGCACTTGCACTTGTGAGCTGCTTTCAGGGGACTGCCCTTGTCCTTGGCCTACGGGAGCTGTGTCACCCACAGGTGAAGAGAGCGGGCACTCTGGGCATTTGTACTTGATGATCCATGCCAGTGACCAACAGGCAGGGGCAGGAAGGCCCAGCTGCCTTGTGCTGAGGCTGGTCAATCGCTGAAGCACATTTGACGCTCAGGCTCCCACGGGGACCAGGCTGCAGCCAGGACTCTACCTGTGGCTGTACCCGTGTGTGTCCTCCTCACCTTCCTGGTCTTGCTTCCCCTACTTCCTTACAGGTCTTCTCAAGCAGCACTTCCTTCACCGATCATTTATTTCAAAGACTTCATCTTCACTCCAGCTCCGGGGTGGCCAGCCCTGAGAGAGTCCACAGAGGCATCCATGTTTCTAATACTGACCTTCGCATTCCCTTCTTCACCTTATGACAAGACTAGCACTTCAAAATGCAAGGCTGTTCATGACCCTGCTCCACTTGAAACCTTACAGGGAGGTCCCGTTGTTCTTAGGGACATCTTGACCCCATAACATGGTGCACAAGTTCCTTTAAGAACTTGCCCTAATAACTCTTCACTCTTATCCTTCCCACACCTTAGTCCCTTTGGTCTTTTTCAGCTCCTTACCGTACTCTTTGTCCAGGCTCTCTCTGGCCTTTAATCAGTCTGTTCCCTCTGCCTGAATCAATCACCCTCATGGGCCTCTTTAACTAGACACTCCTCTTCCTGCTCAGGTTCTCCCAGTTGTGGGGAACTTGGCCCTGCCCTTCCCAGACCAGGTCACATGCCCCCACAGCCTCACAGCAATAAACACGCACATGTGTGCTCCCACTCAACTATCTGCCTCTCCTGCTAGACTATTAGCTGTGTGGGGATGGGGAGTAGCTACACCCCAACACCTGTCACGAAGCGTGGCACAGACGTGGTGCTTTGTGAGAATTTGTGGGATGGGTGACTGCAGTGACCGATGAAAAGGCAGCGCAACTTGGTCTTCGCTGGAGAGCTAATCTACAGGTGCTCAAAACAACAAGAAGAGAAAATCGCATTTGCTGGAATTCTCTCAGGGAAACACTGTATGTAATTGGGAGAAACACTTGGATAAGCGGCTCTGGTACGTGCTGAGCTCTTTAAGTATCAGACTCCTTTAACAAAGGATGAGACTAAAACCGCCTCCTTGGGAGAGACATCTGGCTTTTCTACTCCAGAGTAAAGAGTGCAAGTTTGCAGTCAGAGCTGAGAGTCTCAGGATGATGGGATGTGAGAGGAGCACAGCCACTAGGAGGCCTTTTTCTCCACTTTTCTTTCCTCTTTCTGTGGCCTTTAGAAAATGTTAGACAAATAGAGGGTCAGGTATCAAAATTATTAGTGTGTCCAGAGATCCCATATATGTTTAGGCCTGAATAATAAGTGGTTATTTTCTTTCCTAAAATGAAACAGAAAAGCCTTTTCTGTAACAAATTAGTTATCATTACAGTTTAGGCCCTCAGTGTTCATTGTTGGTGTAACCCTCAAAATGATGCCAAATGATGACAAAACCATTTTATCAGGGAGGGAGATTAACGAGATAAACCAGTAATACTTCTAAAGGTGGGATCCACCACCTACTCTTACACTTAGCTGGGAGAGAAGAAGGTGAAGATTTCTAAGCTTGATAAACCCATTTCCCTCTAAATTATTTTAATTCATTTCTGATAATCATGCCATTGAGTGAAAAGTGGTGAAGTTTTAATAGGAATAAAGTTTGACATATGAGGTCTGTCCAGTAAGTATCCAGCCACATAAAATGAAAAAGAGGGGCATTTATTTTTATTAAAGAAGATATAAGCAACATAATACATGGGATAATGATGCATCAGCTGCCTTCAAAGTAGACATCTTGGAACCCTACACAGTTCTCCCAATTGCCATCAGCTGCCTCATCATATTTTCTTGAATCTCATTGACGGTATGAAATCTACCCTTTCAAAGGTGATTTTAGTTTTGGGAAGATCCAGAAGTTGCAGGGCACCAAATCTGGGCTATAGTGGGGCTAAGTCACCTGGGTGATTTGATGTTTTGCCAAAAAACTCATGGGACATGATGCATGAGCGGGTACATTGTCATGATGAAGCTGCCAATCACCAGTTGCCTATAGCTTCAGTCTTCTGAGTCATCTAAACAGTTTCTATGGAAGAATGTTCAAGCTTACCACAAAACATGATGCACATCCATTGCTCTACTCAGTCATTTTGAATGCAACGGCCACACAGTACACATGCTCACTTAATGGCCTCCACTACCCCCACTGACTAGTACAGTAAACAATGATGATTGTTCACACCTGCACATTCCAGTCCACTCTCCTTGGCTGCCAGGTTACATAGATGTCATTCAAACCATTCTCATTTATTAACAATGATTGGACATTTTGCAGGCAGACCTCACATTTCATAACAACCCAAGATACCCAAGTCATTTTACAGATAACAAAATATAAAAATTAATTAATGACAATAATTCAATATAGGTAAAAAGTTAAATAATACATTTAGTAATAAAAAGTGAAAGTTTATTATACTTTCATTTTTGGCAACCGTTTATTAATTTGTCAACTTTTTACTACCTAATAAATATATGAAACTCACTCAAATTCATTTGAAAATAATGTTCTATCACAGGTAACCATCTTTATAGCCAAGTGTAGGCTAAACACAAGAGAGCTTGAAACATAGGCAAAGAGCACTCATGGGCAAGTACCTGAAGAGGCATGAAGATGCTATCCCTTCATCATTCTTGCCTGGACTATTAAGTCAAAGTGTGTGGGGTGCATTCAACAATAGGACATAATTAAAATATCTTATTTCATAGTTTCTGACTCAAAATTGTTGAATTTTGCTAGAAATTCTAATGTTAAAATATTATTTTTTAATTTTCATTAGGTGTGGCTTTGCATGAAAAATATTTACTAAAAAAAAGTAGTCGTTATTCAGAGAGTAGTGCTATGGATTGAATGTTTGTGTACTTCTGAAATTAGTTGCAACCCATATCCCCAAGATGATGATATTTGGATGTGGGGCTGTTGGAAGGTGAGTAGGTTTGGGTGAGATCATGAGTGCAGAGCTCCCATGTTGTAATTAGTGCTCTCATGAGAGGAAGAAGAGACTAAAGTGAACTTACTTTCTACCATGTGAGGTTATGACAGGAAGACAACTGTCTATGAACCAAGAATAGGGTCCACACTAGACACCAAATCAGTCAGCACCTTGATCTTGGACTTCCCAACCTCCAGAACTATGAGAAGTAAATGTGTGCTGTTTAAACCATTCAGACTATGTTATGTTGTTATAGCAGTCCAAACTGAGTAATAGAAGTTGTATAGCTTTTCAAGTGCTACCATGGTAAGAGAAAGAAGGAAAAAAGGAAGAAAGGAAGGAAGGAAGGAAAGAAAGAAAGAAAGGAAGGAAGGAAGGAAGGAAGGAAGGAAGGAAGGAAGGAAGGAAGGGAAAGAAAGAAAGGAAAGAAAGAATGAGAAGGAAGGAAAGAAGGAAGGAAGGAAGGAAAGAAAGAGAAGGAAAGAAAAAAAATAAAAGAAAGAAAGAGAGAAGAAAGAAAGAAAGAAAGAAAGAAAGAAAGAAAGAAAGAAAGAAAGAAAGAGGAAGAGAAATAGAAAAGAAAAAGAAAGGAAAAGCCATTTACTAAGTATTCATTTGTAAGGGAAGTCTGAACTACATAATTTTCTCTCCCTTCTGCCACTCTTCAGGTTTTCCTTATTGATGCTGACTGTGAAATGGGCTTACAGAGAAGTAGGAAAGAATTCTCCATTAACTTTTTAATAAATTTAATAGATAACTTTATGTCACTTACACACAGCAACTTAAAAATTGTTTACCATTTTTATTTTTTGGCTTCAATATTAAATCCCATTAGTGTGTGGAAGTTACTGACTTTGACTCTAAATTCTGTTAATAAGATCCCAGGACATCAGCCCAGCATTACCAGACAATTCTTCATTGTTTCTTATATTCCTTTGTGGCCTGACCCTACTAAGCAAAGGGCAAGTTTTTATAGCAAGTTAAAGTAGAGATAATGCATTCCCTGGGGAGATTTGGAGACATACAGGATGGTGGAGATGCGTTGCTTCCCTTCCCTCCCTGGAAAGATGGGCTTCACAATTTCAGATGTAGCAGCAGTTTTCAAAATTCTAAGAAAGTGAATGTCCAAGATGGCTGTGGCCTAGGAAGACCTGAACTTGTCTCTCCCATGAGCAAACAAATACACATGTATAGAAAAAGAAATTATACCTGTAATACAACTGAGGGCTGAATAAGCAGCTTCTGAACAACAAACAACAAAGAGATTGACTGGAAAAGGCTGGGAAGCTGTGGCGGCCATCCAGGAGCCGCAGGGCTTTTCTGGACCAGAGGAGCTGGTGAGCACCATTGCTTATGTCAGTGATTTTTCAACAAGGGAGCTGCAAGAATTTTCAGGTCATGCAACACCTGACTCTTTATCAGGGCACTGATCTCTTTTTCCTTAGATTGTCAGATAATAAAAATGACAACAACCAACCCAACAATGGTTGTCTGGTGTGAATGAATCAAAATAATACCTATTTTGTGTTTGGTCGTGTCACCAAAAAATATAATATTTTTTTGTGTGCGGAAGAATTTCAGTAATTAGTTTATGTGCACCATGAGATGAAAAAAGATTGGCAATTTCCGGTTTTATGCCCCACTCCACTTCGATGGGAAGGAAAAGAGCTCTATTCTGTGCTGCCTGCCTGCAAGATCACTGCAATTTCTCATCCCAGTTCATTCTCACCTACATTGCCTGGAGCCTTTTTGACTCTGAACAAAGAGAGCAAACAGAAACAACAGGCTGTCACCACACTCACTTTGGCTTCCTGCCTGGAGCCCTTCCAGCAGCATAGGCCAGTGTCCCATAAATTTGACGGTTTTGCTCCAAGCTGCTTCCCAAAACCACCCAGCACACAGAGCTGACACAGAGGTAACATTTACATAAGACCACTTTCTATACAACAAACGAGAGACTATAAAGACAAGGCTGGAGGGTAGCAGGAAGCTCTCCAGGGACTACAGGAATTTTCCAGATCAGAGGACTTGGTGAGTACAGTTGTTTACAGCCCTTCCACTTCTGTTGGGTGGGCGGGGCTTTATCCAGGTGCTCTGGTCTACCTGCAAGATTGACGTAGTACATTCCCAGACATATCACCCAAGCCCATTTCAACCCCAAACCTAGGAACAAGCAAGATCTATAGGGCATTACTATACGTATACCTGGTTTCCCCATCTAGAGCTGATTCAGCTCAGTAGGCTAGCACCCCAGACACCTTGGGTACCCACTCATCTCCTACCACTCTGCCAAAATTACCCAGCACACACAGAATACACAAAGGCTGCTTCTAGTATACATAAAGACATGTTTTCAAGACTGGGAGAGATAAATATTTTTAAATTCATATAAACAAAAATAGGAAGTCAAGCGAAATTAAGAGACAAAAAATATCTCTCAAATGAAGGAACAGGTAAAATCTCCAGAACAAAAGGGGGGGGGGGAGGTGGACCTATGGAAAGGGAGATAAGTAATTTGCCTAATGCACACTTCAAAGTAACTGATGTCAAGATGCTCACCAAAATTGAGAGTGAATAGAGAAACTTAGGGAGAGTTTTATAATTGCTCTTTGATGAACTTTTCATCATTTCCTTCTGATTCAAGCTGGCCTCAGCCAGCACCTTGACTACCCTGTACCTTTCCCCTGGCATAACCACTCCCTTATCATTAAGCCCTCTGGACAATGAGGTTCTAATCAGCATCAAAATACCTTATGAACAAAGCCTCTGATCTCTTGACCCCAGAGGCAGAGCTTCAGTCAAACAAGAGATAACATCTAGGCCACAGTTGTGTTTTAGCACCAGGCCCAGAAAAGCATCAAATCCAGGTGAAGTGATGTTATGGTTGACATCAGGACCAGATGTGATGACTAATAACCCCTGCATTTGTGCTGACCAGTCAATAGAGACCAAGACCCTAACTTCTGTAGTCATTGATACTAATGATTTTGTCCCTATGCAGCCCATGAAAACCAACGGGGAGCCAGGATTTTTCATCATTAGCTAACCTGTGTCTGGGTATGGAACATGTCCTAAAAATCCCCCCCTTTTTTTTCCTGCAAGTTCCTCTTCATGTTGTATTGGGCTTTTCTGTGCACAGGTAAAGAGGCACCTTTAGTCCATGGATAACTTCAACAAAGAGTTATAAAGTATAATAACCAACTAAGCAAATCTAGAATAGAATAACTGAAATGAAAAATACAGTAGAGCCCTGGCTGGTAGCACAGTGGATAAGGCGCCGCCCCGCGAACCCAAAGGTCACAGGTTCGATTCCCCAGCCAGGCCACATAACCAGGTTGCAGACCAGGTCTCCAGTCAGGTCTGTGGCTGGAGGCAGGTGAAACTCAACCATACGTTGATGTCTCTCTCCCTCTCTGCCTCTCTCCCTTCCCCTCTCTCTGAGAATAGTAAAATAAAATCTTTAAAAAAAAAAAAATAGAGCCATCTTTCTATTAAAAAATACAGTAGAAGGAATTAATTGCAAATTAAATAATACCAAAGAATATGTCAGTGACCTTGAAGAAAGATTAATGGAAATCAACTAATCGGAAAAGCAAGAATAATTTTTTAATATGAGAATAAATTAGCCCTGGCTGGTGTGGCTCATTGGATTGAGCACCATCCTGTAAACCCAAAGCTTGCTGGTTTGATTCCCAGCCTGGGCATATGCCTGAGTTGCAGGCCAGGTCCTCTTTGGGGGACACACATGAGTCAACCATGCACTGTTGTTTCTCTCCTTCACTTTCTCCCTCCCTTCCTTCTTGCTAAAAATAAATAAAATCTTTTTAAAAATTAGGATAGTTTAAGTGACCTTTGGGATAACATCAAGCATTCAAACATTCACATTATAGAGATCCTAGAAGAAGAGGAAGGAGGAGGATAAGGAGGGGAAGGAGGAGGAGAAGAGAGGGGAGAAGGGGAGGAAAAAGAATAGAAAGGAACAGAAACTTTATTTAAAGAATTAATAGCTGAAAACTTTCTTAAACTGGCAAAGGAAATAGATATAGAGATATAGGAAGCACAGAGAGTCCCAAGCAACATGAACTCAAGGATACCCACACCAAGATATATTATAATTAAAATGGCAAAAGATAAAGATAAAGAATCAATCTTGAAGGAAACAAGAAGAAAACAGTGAGTTACATACAAAGGAAAACCCATAATGCTATCAGTTGATTTCTCAGTGTAACTTTATAGACCCTAAGGAAGTGGCAGACCATCTTTAATATACTGGGGGAAAAACCCTACAACCTAGGATAATTTACTCAGAAAGGTTATGATTTGTAATTGAAGAAGAGAAAAAGAGTTTCCTAGACAAGCAGGAACTAAAGGAGCTCATCACCATTAAACTAGCTTTATAAGATATATTAAAGGGTCTTTTTAGACATAAAAAGAAAGGTCATAACCAGAAATAAGAAAATATGATAAAGGGAAAAAATCTCAGAATTAAATCAAATGTTTAAATACAGCAAATTAGACAGTTAAAATGTTTTTGTATGGTCAAAAAGAAGTATCAAACTCAACTCAAACTACAATAAGTAATTAGAAGGTATGAAATATAAAATGATCTAAAACATGATATCAATAACATAAAATGTAGAGGGGGAAGTAAAAAATGTAGTCCTTATAAAATATATTCAAACATAAATTTCTATCAGCCTAAAGTAAAATGCTATAGATATAGAATAATATATGTAAACTTCATGATAGCCACAAACCAAAACACTACAAACAATAAAAGAGAAAGGGACCCAAACAAAACACTAAAGGAAAATAGAAAAAAAAATAAGGAAAGATCAAGAGAAGAAGAAAGAGATCATAAGAAGAAAAAGGAGGCAGAAGAGAACTATAAAAACAACCAAAAAAACAATGAACAAAATGTCAATAAGTACATACTTGTCAATAATCACTTTAAATGTATTGAATTAAATGCTCCAATAAAAAGTAGTGTGGCTGAATAGATTTTAAAACATGGCCCATGTATGTGCTGCTTACAAGGAACACTTCAAAAGTGAAGGGATGGAAAAAGAGAATCTATGCAAATAAAAGCAAAAAGAAAGCTGGGGTGGTAATACTTATATCAAACAAAATAGATTTTAAAACAGAAAGTGGGAAAAAAGACAAAGAAGGACATTATATATTTATAAAGGGTCAATCTAAGAAGTGTATATAACAATTGTAAATATCTATGCACCCAATATAAGAGTACTTATAAATATATAAAGCAATTATTAATGGGCATAAAGGGAGAACTCTACAGTAAGATAAAAATGGTAGGTGATTTTAGTACCCCACTCACATCAATAAATAAATCATCTCAACATAAAGTTAAGGAAATAATAGCCTTAAATGTAATATTAGACCAGTTGACTTAATTATAATTTATAGAACATTTTATCCAAAAACTGCAAAATACACATATTTTCCAAGTGCACAAAGAATATTCTACAGGATAAATAATATATAAGACTACAGAAGAAGCCTCAATAAATTTAAAAAGATTGACATCATATTAAGCACCTTTTCTAACCACAATAACATATAACAATATTAATTATAGGAAGAAACACAAATACTCAGAGATTAAACAACATGCTAATAAACAACAAGTCATTTAAAGAGAAAATCAAACAAAAATTAAAAACTATTTGGATACAAATGAAAATGAAAACACAACTTTCCAAAATTTATGGAATGCAAAGGCAATTCTAAGAGGAAGGTTCATAGCTTTATAGAATTACATCAACAAAACAAACGAAAGCAATATACAAATTTAATGCAATACCTAATAAAATGCCAATGGCATTCTTATGAGAATTAGAACAACTAATTCTAAAATTTATATTGAACCACCAAAGACCCTGAATAGCCGAAGAAATGTTGGAAAAGAACAAACTGGGAAGTATCATGTACCGTGATAGAAAACTATACTCCAAAATAATCAAAACAGCATGTTGCTGACATAAAAACAGATACCTAGATCAATGGAATAGAATAGATAGCTCAGAAATAAACCCTTACTTAAATGGTCAATTAATCTACAACAAAAAAGGCAAGGATATACAATCAGGTAAAGACAGTCTTCTCAATAGTGGTGTTGGGAAAACTGGACAGACACATGCAGAAAAATGGAACTGAACTACTTTCATATAGCAAATACTAAATGAAATTCAAAATGGGTTTAAGGCTTAAATGTAAGTCTTAAAGTCATAAAACTTCTAAAAGAAAGCATAAGCATAACTTCATTGACATAATTCTTAGCAATATCTTTTTGGGCTTGTCCCCTCAGGCAAGGGAAACAAAAGAAATAACATAAATGGGACTACATCAAACTAAAACATTTTGGACTAGCAAAAGAAACTATCAGTAAAATGAAAAGACTATCTACTGAATGAGAGGACACATTTACAAATGATACATTTGATAAGGAGTTACTATCCAAAATATATAACAAATTAATTTTTAAAACTGAACAATACATACAAAATTGGCAGAGGACCTGAATAAACATGTCTCCAATGAAGACATACAGATGTCCAATACATATATGAAATTATGTTCAATATCACTAATCATCAGGGAAATCCAAATTAAAACCACAATGAGATATTACCTTGCAGCTATCAGAATGGTTATCATCAATTAAACAACAAATAAATGCTGGTGAGGATGTGGCAAAAAGGGAACCTTCATTCACTATTGGTGGGATTATGAATTAGTATAACTACAAAACAGTATGAAGATTCCCCTCAAAATTAAAAATAGGGCTACAGCATAATTCAACAAATTCACTTCTGGATGTTTATCTGAAGAAAACAAAAATGCTAATTCAAATATATATTTGTACCTCTATGTTCACTGCAGCAGTATTACTAATATACAAGATATGAAAGCAATTGAGGTACCCATCAATAAATGAATGGGTAAAGAAGATTGGTTGATAAACACAATGGAATATCATTCATCAATGAAAAAGATGGAATCTTGCCAATTTGGACAGCATGAATGGAGCTAGAGGGCACTATGCTAAGTCTAATAAGTCAGACAAAGACAAATACCATATGATTTCACTCATGTGGATCTAACAAAAAAGCAAAACAAATCAATAAACAAAACAAAACAAACAGGCTCCATAGATGTAGAGAAGAAGCTGATGGTTGCCAAAAGGGACAAAGGGTTGAGGGCTACAAATAAAATTTTACTTTTATTTTTCAAAAAGTAATTAGAGATCATTCAGACACTTTCTCCCCATAACGCAGCACTGCCAACTACCATTTTGTATCATGCACTGCAGTGAAATACAGTCTTAATTTTGAAACAGTGTCTGGCACTATGAGAAAAATATAACATCAAAAATAACCATCAGGTTAGTCAAGATTTTTTATATGGAAACTGACCAACTTAGCTTTAGCCTTCCTTCATTTGGACTTAATTTAGGATTTCTTGGATGATACAGGCTAATGATAGGATGATTTATCTTTCCTGTAAATAGCTTTCTAAAATGTTGTATCTTTACCTATATTTATTTGCAAGAACAAACTGTATTTCAAACTTTAAGAATTTGGCTCTTAAGCTATTTCAACAAGAAAATCATGCTTTGATTCAAATGTTGTTATTCTGAATCCCCTAAAATATCTTTGCCCTTTGTGGATGACAGCATCTATTGCACACACCCACTGTGCCACTTATACGTTGAGAGTGGGCAGAGATCTCTTGATCACCGGAAAGGAAGTTCCCCCTCATCCCCATGAGATAAAACCTGCTATGATCATTCTTATTTGCCAATGAGGGGCCCAAGGATGGGCCCAAGGAAGTGACCCAGTTCTGACTAAAGCGATGTAAGGAAAGGTTTGCTGGGAGGAGGCATTCTATTCCGAAAAAAATAAATCTAAGCCTTCTCAGGAGGCGGCCTTTCGGCCATGCTTTGGAATGTGGACATGATACTTCGGTTTATTATAGCCATTCAGGCACAAGCATGAGAGTAAAAGCTGAGACTTTCAAGATGACAGAGCAAAATACTAGAAAGAGCTACGCTCTTAACATCATTATTAATATTGAACCAACTCCTGCACCCCTTACCTATCAGCTTCTCATTCGTATTAATAAACTTTTATTTTTAAAAAGGGGATACTTTATTCTTCACAACTGAACGTATTAATAATTATTATGCTAAGCGGGTTTATGAAGAAGATATATTGTTAAGAAAACAGCCCAGTAATTCATTGACCACCTTAGCAATTTAATTTTAAAGTGTATTATCTGTATAACATGATGTGCAGTATTATTTTTTTAATCAAAGCCTGTTACAGTAACATTAACTCTTCTTTTGCTGCAGGGTTATTATTAATGACTGTAACATTAGACTTTACTACTAAAAGGGTCCATTTATTAACAAGATTCTTTCCTACCTTTTCTTCAGATTCAGAAATGTTACTCTTGCTTTTAATAGTTTCCTTCTTTGATGCCATTTGAAATAGATATATATGCATCAACCTAGTCTTTCTAAATAATTAGTAAGTTCTCAACATCATCTACAGTTTTATTAACTAGTAGGTTAAGTCTCATGAGGACAAATATCTGACTAATCCTCCTGTTTACTTGTTCCCTCTGAGTAAGACACAGCTTCAAATGCCTTTTAGAGAGCCCCGGCTGATAGCACAGTGGATAAGGTGTCGGCCTGCCAAATCAAAGGTCTCAGGTTCAATTCCCCAGCCAGGGCACCTAACCAGGTCTCCAGTCAGGTCTGTGCCTGGAGGCAGGTGAAACACAACCATACATTGATGCCTCTCTCCCTTCCCCTCTTTCTAAAAATAATGAAGTAGTATCTTTTTTAAAAAAAATTCCTTTCAGAGAAAAAAATAAACTAAAATTTAAACGCTCTTTATTCCAGATGCCTACAACCAATCAATCAAATTTGGAAAAATAATACAAAATTTATGTACAGCATGCATCTAGGGGTTTGGTAGTTAATTTAAACGTGATTATCGGTCACTTGTGTTTATGTTTGTGTCATGTGCACCCTTACCTTACTTAATAAATGGCCTCAAGTGTAAAAGGAGTGATGCTGGTAATTCAGATACACCACAGAGAAGCTGTACGGTGCGCCCTTTAGTAAAAAGGCAAGTACAGTATTGTACAATATTTTGAAAGACAGAGGCCACATTCATATCACTTTTGTGACAGTATATTGTTATAATTGTTCTATCTTATTGTTCATTATTATTAATGTCTTATGATGCTTAATTTATAAATTAAACTTTATCACAGGTTACATATGTATATCAGAAAACGTAACAGATATAGGTTTGTTAATCCATGCTTTTAGGTATCCACTGGGGGTCTTGGAACGTTTTCCCCCTCAGATAAGCGAGGGTCTACCGTTCTCTACAAAAATTTCAGAAATGGTCTGGTACAATACTCTTCACCACTTATGAAAAAAAAAAAAGAAAAGTAAGGCAAAAGACTGGATGCAAACTGACAGGCAGCTATGATCCTTTGTGCTGGGCGTGAAATAAATGCAGAACTTTAAATGCTTTAAATGATGCATATGCTATCAAAATAAAATGAGGAAGCAGGCATAGAGAGTGTTCTGATTAACTGAAGCAAGTTCTTAAAGGAAAATGTATTATTCTTTGATTTAGATGCTAAATTCAATCAAAGTACCTATCCCAATTTATAAACTAGTAGGAAGATTTAAAGAGATCCTATTCCATCTGCTTCCTATCTTTGGAGGTAAGGAAGGAGAATCTTAAATCTTCTTCCTTGGTTCTCAGTTACTTTTTTAAGTCATCGGTATATTGTGTGTGTGTGTGTGTGTGTGTGTGTGTGTGTGTGTACGTGTGTATTC
Organism: Noctilio leporinus; assembly: GCA_004026585.1. NCBI lineage: Eukaryota > Metazoa > Chordata > Mammalia > Chiroptera > Noctilionidae > Noctilio > Noctilio leporinus. The sequence goes on along the minus strand of PVIW01004812.1, from coordinate 30,188 downwards.
CTAAATGCCACAATCACTGAAGCAACCTGTTCCACAGCCCTAGAGTAGAGTTTGGGGTTGAGGGAGAGTAGCTTCCTTGCTTTGGTTTTCTCCTACAATAAGCTGACTGGGACTAATCAGCTTACTAAAGGCTTTCTCAGGGTGGACATGAGCAATATTGCCATTCAGCAACTTGAATATACTTAGTGATTCATATCTGAAATTAGATCAAGGGCCTGACCTATTTAACTTCAGCAGGTTGCTGGTGGCTGAGAATTGATACAAAACTATAACTTTGGTTTATTACAAGAACTGACAATTACATGAGTCATATAATAAATGACAGATAAGATTAAATATTGCCTTAGAAGGAACAAAAATGAATATTGCACACTGTAATTGTAATAACTTACAGAGAAAGAGATTGATCACAAAGTATCAAGAAAAACTTCCTGTTTACTTAGGTAAAAATCTCATAAACATCTTATATAATTTCAAACACAAGATTTTTCAGGCATTTTAATTTCTGGAAGGCTATTGGATAAAATACCTAAAATGTCCTTTCACTAAGAGAAACTACAATTCTGTGGGTAAAAATGTGTTTAAGATTTTTGTAAATGTATTATGAAACTGGCAAGAAAGAAATGAATCCACAGACAACCAAAAGGAGGAAATAAGGAAGAGAGGGAAGAAGGAAAGGAGGGGGAGTGAGAGGAAGAGAGAAGAAAGAAAAAGAAAGAAAGAGAAAAAAAGCAAGAAGGGAGGGAAGAAATAAGGGAATGGGGGAGGAGAGAAGGAGGGAGGGAGGAAGAAAAGCCAGTTGGATGGGAAATTTGGGGTGTAGGTAAGCACCCACTTCCACTTTTGAGTTCTGAGAACCCTGGTGACCTTGGAGCATTAAAATCTTTAACTAGAACAATCTTTTCATATCAATGCTTTAGAAAAGACTCCTTGTGTTTCATGATTGTTATTAGTAAAATGAAAAACTTGAAGATTATTAAATGTAGCAAAAATTCTATTGTTTCTTCATCTGTGAGCTGGAAAGTTTCAGGGCATTTTTTTTACATTTTCTTACAAAGTGACCAATCTTAAATGTATCTGAATTGATGATATACATGAAGAAATATGTCATCTATGTTCTCATTAAACTGATGTTATTAGTTTTATGTTTTCATCTGCAATGTTAGTATCTCTTCTCAAAACAGTGTAGAACTTAAATTTTTTTCAACATATTTATATGTCTCACCTTTCACCAGTTAGATTGTAAAACAATCAAGATTCTATTTACTACTCCTATTTGACATTTCTCCCTTTCTCTTAATGAAATATTGATTTTGGTATGATAGACAATTTTTTGTTATAATTCATTTTAAAGTATATTTTATTGATTATGCTGTTACAGTTGTCCCAATTTCTTTTCCCTTTACTCCCCACTACCCAAAGTAATCCACTTTTTGATGTCAGAATAATTTGTATTGATTATCATTGATGATCTTTACTGCTTTTGTTTCAAATTCCATTGTTTAATCTGAATGATCTTTTAGGGTCTTTAGAAAATAAATTTTAAGGCAACAAAATATATCCAAGAAAGGCCTATTATTAATGACCTATTTTAAAAAATATTTTAAAATGTCCTTCCGAACTGCAGTAAAAATGTTACATTCCCCAAATAAATTATTACTTAGATTCCAAAAAAAAGCCTGAGGTAGCTCCAAGTTCACCCAGGGGAAAGGGAAGTGTGACAGGGGAGATGTTGGAATGCAAAGAGACTGGTTTACAGCAAATGCTGCTTAAATGGTACCTTTTGACAACACTGATAAAACATAGGCCCCAGTGAATATACTGCTATTTCTTCTCAAGGCCTTGTAAGTGTGTTGCCAATGTGGGTTCCCACAGGGGCCTATAGCTAAATTGCATTATTTTCCCTGGAAATTCATTTTGCAAGCCGACCTTCACATCCCTTGAAAGCTGAAATTCCTGCTACACGTATAGGACAAAAAAGCCTCAAGTACAAATTTAATGTAAAGTGGTCCCCAGTGGCAGTGCCCAAAGGTCATAGGGATAATAACATCATAAAATCCCCTGTGGAGAGTTTAATTATTTTTATTTTTATTTCAAAATATTTCCACTTTACTGTGAGTGCCTGAAGAAACACACAGACTTCAGAATGAAACCTGCAAGACATGGAATGTTGGAATTATAGAATATACTATACTTTTTTAGTATGTTGGATGCATTTGAAAGCATCAAAGATAAGCAGGAAGACAAGCAAAACACGTTTTTTTAAGTATTAGAAAATCAATCAAATGGAACTTTTAAAAACAATCAAATTTAAAACTAAATAGTAGGCTAAATAGCAAATTAGACAAACACAAAGATGTTATTAGTGAATTGAAAGAGAGATATACAGAAATTCCAAAAGTGAAGCAACAGAACAACCAAGGGAATGAAAATGGGAGGGACAGTGAGTCACAGAGATTGTGTGGAGAAGGTTAGTATGTCAAACAAATATTCCAGAAGGAGATTAGAGGCATGATGTTGAAGAGGCACTATTGAAAAGATAATGGCTGAGAACCTTCTAGATTTGTTGATAGGCAAAAATCCTCAATTTACAAAGTCAAATAAATCCCAAACAAATAAATAACAGGCCATATGTACAAAGACATAGCATAGCCAAACTTCAGAACAGCAAAGAAAAAGAAAAGATCTTAAAAATAGACTGAGAAAGAAGACCAATTACCTAAAAATGAACAGTGAATATACGATGATGGCTGAGTTCTCAGTTACAAACAACAATGGAAACCAAACAAAAGTAGAATTCTACCTTCAGGGTTCTGAGAAAAATAACTATCAACTAAGAATTAAATATCCAGCTAAATGACTACCTGTTTAAAATTGATGGTGAAGACATTTTTGGACAAACAAAAACCATTTACCACTTAGAGCAGTAAACTCTCACCAAACCAAAACTTGGAAGTTTATTTTTCAAGCATAAGGGCAATTATTATTGAGATTATTTTTACCTGCAAGAAGAAATAAAAGAAAAATGTGTGTGGGTAAAGCTAAATAAATATTGAGTTATGAAATGATGATAATAATGGCGAATTATTTGTAGGGTTAAAAAAGCATGATGAAATTGAAATAGTGTAACACAATAGCACTTAAGTGGGCAAAGTAGAGTCTAAAATGTCCTAAAGTCCCTCCTGATATTCTTAGGCAAGAGGCAAAAATATTAACAACAGACTTCGTTAAGGATATACTTTAAGGTCTAGGGAAACACTGAAAATGGATATAGAGGCATAATTTTCAAAATAATGAAGGGGACAAGTAGAATTCTTTAAAAACATTCAAAAATTAAAACAAAAAGGAGAAAATCTAAGAGAAATACGATGAAAAGGTAAGTAACTCCACAATCATGGTAGAAGATTTCAAAGCAGTTTTTAGTAATTTTTCAGACATGCACCAAAAATAGCAATAGTATATCATAAAAATCAAGCTAATATATACTGAGGATTTTACCCCAAACCTACAGAAACATTTTCTTTTCAAAGGCAAACTGCACATTTACACAATAATTTATAGGGCCACAAATCCTGTCTCAGGAAAATTCAAAGGGGCTGATATTATGCAGAGAATGCTTTCTTATCACAATTCATTTAAGCAAGAAATTAAAAGCTGCAGTCAGTCAAAAAAAAAAAAAAAAAGTGGAGAAAACTCCCATATGTTTATAAATTAAAGCTTAATGTTTATAAATCACACATGGTTAAAGAAGTAATCAAAATGGAAATTAGAAAGTATTTTTAACTGAATTACAACAAAATGTTACTTTTCAAACCTTATAGAATGCTCTAAAGCAGGTTTTTCACCCTCAGCAAAATTGACATGTAGGGCGGAGGCAGGGAGTATCTATCCTGTGCATTGTAGGATGCTTAGCAATGTTCCTGGTTTCTGCCCTCTGAAGGCCAATAGCCCTTTTCCCCAGCTGTCACAATAAAAAATGTCTCCGGATATTGTCAAATGTCCCCTTGGGTAGGCCAAAACCACCCTAGATTGAAACATCTAAAGTGATGCCTAGGGGCAAAGAAAAAAGAAGAAGAAGAAAAGGCTCATCATCATGAGATGTGTATATAAGTACTTCATTTATCTATATCAAGGAGTTTGAAGAAGAATATCAAATCAAAAGAAAACAGTAACTATCAGAGCAGAAAGTAACAAAATAGAAAACAAACAAAATAAAAGGAATAGTTAAAGGCAAAATTTTCTTTTTGAAAGGTTGACATAATTTCTATATCTAGGGCAAGATTAATTAATAACAAGAGAGAAAAAACAAATAACCAATAATAATCATGAAAAACAATTACAGCTCTTTCAAGCATCAGAAAAATAAGATAATAACTTTTATGCTAATGAATTGAAAAGTTAAATGAAGTGGGAAAATTTCTAGAAAATTGCATTTTATCAAAATTTCAAAATGTGAAATTTAAAAACCTGATTAAATCTATAACCATTAAAATGATTCCATAATTGAATAATACACACACACACACACACACACACACAAAACAAGCAAAACAAACCCATGACATCTATACCAGAAAATGTGATCTATACTATTTAAGGTAGACATAACATTCATCCCAGAGAATAAAAAGAGAAAGAATGAAGCCCTGGCTGGTGGCTTAGCAGATAAGGCGCCAGCCTGCGAACCCAAAGGTCACTGGTTCGATCCCCCAGTCAGGGCACATAACCAGATTGCAAGCCAGGTCTCCAGCCAGGTCCATGGCTGGAGGCAGGTGAAAGGCAACCATGCATTGATGTTTCTCTCCCTCTCTGCCTCTCTCCCTTCCTCTCTCTCTGGAAATGCTAAATTAAAAATCTTTAAAAAAAAATTTTTTTTTAAAGAAAAGGAATGATGAGCACTAATTCATTGAATGACGTAGCAAAACTTTAATATCGGAAACCAACACAGAGGGTAAGAAAGGGAAGCCACAGGCCAGCCTCTTCCATGAGCATAAATGCCAAGCCTCTAGGCTCAATGTTAGCTAACGTAGCCTAGCAATATATAAAAAAGATAGAATATCATGACTAAGCTGACTTTACTACAGGAATACAGGAAAAAAAGGAATATATGGTTATTTCAACAAATGCAGAAAAAGTATTTGATAAAATTCAACATCCATTCATGGCAAATGTGTTTAGCAATGCAAGAATATAATAAAAGTTCTTTAATATTATAAAAGGTAGCTATTCCTCTCCCAAAACCCTATAGCTAAAATCATAAAGTTAAAATATCAAAAGGTTCTTCTCTGATAAAAACATGGTGACAAGCTATTAACAGTAATAGGCAAGTTGAACAAAGCTGTTAATACCATACCAGTATATAAATATCAATTATATTCCTACACTACCAAACAGAAAATTTAAATAAGATATTTGTAATAGTACTGAGCTTTTTAATTCATTTTCATTTTTAACCTATTTGCATGTACAAGTTTGATAAAAATTGAATATATCAACCAAATTAGCACTGCAAAGAGAAATAAATTACCATTACTATTGTCATATGCTTCAAGATTTTCTTAACAAAGAAAAAAACTAACCGATAAAGGATGCTTAGCTCCAAAAACTCTGCCAAACAATACGTTTCACTTTCTTTTTGACTAACAGCATTACCCTCCTGTGTAGATTAGGAAATATAACGGAAGGAGGTTGCAACCTGCATTTCAGACTTCAAAACCCACTCTTTTCTGCTACTTATTTTTTCTTATCTATTTAAAAATAAATAGGGCCCCTGGCTGGTGGCAGAGTGGAAAAGGTGCCAGCCTGCAAACCCAAAGGTCACTGGTTTGATTCCCAGCCAGCGTACATAACCAGGTTGCAAGGCGGGTCTTCAGCCAGGTCTGTAGCTGGAGGCAGATGAAAGGCAACCATACATTGATGTCTCTCTCCCTCTCTGCCTCTCTCCCTTCCCCTCTCTCTAAAAATAATAAATAAAATCTTTAAAAATAATAAAAAATAAACAGTTCTTATCTGTGCAAATACCATACGTATTTACCCACTATATTCTTTCAACATTTTAATATGATTTATACAAAATATCGAGATCATTTCATTGTAATGCTTTCCAATCTAAATCAGTACTATACTTAAAGAACATGACAAGGTTATATACTATTCAATGTAACATCCAGAAGATAATTTTTCTGGTCTTTGTAGATAGCTAACTGATATTTTCTCCAAGCAATTATGGTGTGCCTCTGTAGTATTGTCTTTATTATAAAGATATTGAGTTAAATATTTTCCAAAATTGACTCATACTATCCTGTACATTGATAAAAGACTCTGCAAGTGCTAATGCTGGAAGGTCACCACTGTCCTGCCCCTTCTACAGATCTTCAGGTTTATTAATCAACTTCACAAATATGAGGGTGACCTCCAAAAAGAACAGAATTATCTTCTGGAGGGTGGGCCCCTTTTAGCATAAACTTCCCGCACTAGGCAAGTGTCCTAGGAACCCATCTGCGTCAGTGCACCAGCTGGCGTTGTTGTGAGAGGCTGCATCCAGCTTCAGTGAATTTTTCTGAAGACCCTTTCCATGTGTTTGACCATTTCCTGATGTGCAACTTATAAGCATAACTCCCCACACCATGCTGAGAGTTCAGCAGTTATTGACCAAAAATGGCATGACCCTTGTGCCCCACCCTCCGTAGTCACCTCATCTCTCCCAGCAGCTCTTTTTCGTTTCCCTGGATGAGGAAAATCCTCCAAGGAAAACATTTTTCAAATGTAAAAGAAGAGAGACAAAAAATGACAGAAGCACTAACAGGCACCAAAATCAATGAGTTCAAAACCTGTTTTGAGCAGGGGAAAACAATGTCTCGAGAGGTGTTTTGCATCAAATGGAGAATGCTCTGAAGGTGACTGAAGTTTAAACATGTAAGAATAAATGCATACTTTTCTATAAATAAATTCCAGCTCTTTTGGTGTCCCCCAAATAATCTTGTGCATACCATCGACACACAAAATATTCACTCAACCATTCATTTATTCAAGAAATATTTATTGATAATCTATTACAAGCCACTTATTGAACAATGCTCTGGGGGGGAAAATGTGAACAAAAGAGACACCTTTGCTGCTTTTATCCCAGCACGGCCTTTTTATATGCTGGAAAGGCTCCCGAAATCCAGGTGAGGCAGAATTTTCAGTTGCATTTCTTTCTGGATGTGTAGACCACCTGTCTCTCAGCCAATGACCTAACCTGCCAACTGATGATGCTGTCTTTTCAGTTTGGAGTGGGAACTTATCATCAGAAAGAATAAATAATGGCTCTACCAACTGATCCTTTCATTAGTAAGAGTTAAATGTGAAGTGCCTAAAAGAGGGTATCCCTGAAGGAAAAGTCTTAAATCAAGTTACACAAGGTAATCAGTGGCAGACCTATAAAACGGAACTCGTGTTTACATTTCAGGCATTTTGTGTTGCATACGAGAATAGTGTTACTCCAAAGTATGTTTGAATTGTAAACAAACACTGAGTTCTAGTCAATGATATGCAGGCTGAAGTATATTATAGAAATGCACTGATGCACTCAACTTACTTTGAAATACCACAAAAAATATGATATATTGATGCATGAATGAGGAGTAGAGGGTATGTCATGAAGCCAAGTACTGTATATTAAAACATTTATTGAGAAATTTAGGTGGTTAATATTTGGGTGTTAACTGTATAATTCTTTCAACTTTTCTGTACATTTGAAAACATTTATAATAAAATGCTGGGAAAATGATGAAGGACAAACATGTTAAGGAAAAAAAATGTATGTATATTTTTAAAGCATATAGTACTACGTTTATGGAATTAAAGTTTACTTTTCAGTTATACAAATATGCACAAGTACATTCTTGTCAGAATATTCAAACATTATAGATAAAATCTTCCTTAACTAACATCCCACATCTTAGATAATTTTCTAGAACTATACCTTGTTATAAAATTCATGTGTATGCTCCAGATTCACATATATGTACTCATTTATGTGTTTCTGTCTATGGATATGTGCTAGTCTTTCCCCCTAGAGTTGTATCAGATACACAGTAGGTGCTCAAGAAATACATGTCAAAAGAACATAATCCTTTAAAATTGATTAAACCATAAACTCTAGCAAATAGGATAATGTTAATACCCTGTAGAAAAAATATTTTTTTGTTGTTTTCACAGTGAATATTTCAGTTTAATTCTACCATATGGAATATTTCAATTTAGTCCTGTTGTCCCATATTTCCACAGAATATTGATAAAATTGTGATGCATTAACCTCAGTCATGCATTTAGTATGAAAATAGAGTAGTAACATTTATTATTAAATGGATTCATTATGAAAATAATTTGCAACTTATAGTAAGCCCATACTTTCTAAGAAAAACTGCATTTTATTCCCATTGCAAACTACTGTTTTTAAAGTCCTAAACCATATTCCTTATTTTACAAATTTGTTTATGCACAAATCTCTCAAGTTACTAATAGTAGTGCCCCCTTATCTGTGCAGGACATGTCCCAAGACCTCCAGTGGATGCCTGAAACTGCTAATAGCACTGAATCCTATATACACGATGCTTTCTCTTTTATGTGCTCACCTTCCCACTAAAAGGAAGCACTTTCTAGCTTCTTTGTGGAATATCCAAATTGCCAGCATCACTACTTTTACACTTGGGGCCATTCATTAAGTAAAGTAAGGGTTACCTGAACTGCAATACCACCACAGTCTACCTGATACCCAAGACAGTTACTAAGAGACCAACTCGGGGAGTGGACATGGCATGGAGATGCTGGACAAAGAAGTAGTTCACATCCCAGGTTGGTTGGAGGGTTGGTTGGAGCAGGACGACTTGAGAGTTTTTTCATCACGCCACTCAGAATGGCGCACAATTGAAAACTCATGAATTGTTCATTTCTGGAATTTTCCATTTAATAGTTTTAGGCCATGGTTGACTGCAGGTAACTGAAACTGCAAAAAGTGGAACTATAGATAAGAAAGGACTACTGTGTATTCTTTACATTAAAAATTACAGCATGTATATCTGCCCAGTAGAATTCAAATTATACCGCTTATACAGAGCTTGAAATAAAATGAAAACTTTCACTTAGAATATTCTATATTTAAATGCAATTTTCTTTGCCTCTCTGGTTTTTATATTCCTGCCTTGACCCTGGGGAACTGTAAAATCTTCTAACTTCTCTTCTATTTTTGTATGATGTCATTTTTTAAACTCTAAAATATAACATAGAATTTAAGCAGCACGGGCAGAGCTTTAAATACAATGTTTAACCCTCTTTGGAGATGTAAAATCCATCATCCAAAGGCAGGTTTTATGTATGTCTTATGTAGTAAGACTCATAATACTGTTTATTACCGAGAACAGACCAGTACAATTTAGTTTCCCAGGGGAAAGAAAAAGCTCCATTTATTACTCATAGAGATGCCCCGTACAATAGAGTCTGTCATTCTTTAGCAGCTCTCATTGAGTAGCCAGTGGATGTTACTGTTAGAGGATAATTCACCAACAAAGGCAACAGAACCCAATGGCATCAATAGGGCTGTCATCGACTGCAAGTGAGTGTCAGAAGGAAACAGAGGGACAGGCTCACAGCTGCTATTTCTTCCCTTCCCATATACTGCCCCTCTCAAGCCAGATGACCATCTTTCAGAATTCTCAAAGGGAGAGCTGTAACCTTTTTAGATCTTACAATGCAGTTTCACTAAGAATTAATTTAACAGTGATAGCATTGAAGTCATATTTGGGAACATGATAAAAACAGTAATGGCCCTTCCCCCTGCCCCCCCAAATCCTGAATGTTAGTTGATAGTCCCTAAACTTAATAAAAGTACAATTTAAGGGTTGTTTTTGAAGGTAAATAAAAACTAAAAATTATACTTAGCATATTGATACTTTAATTTATAAATCAAGGTTCAGTAATAAAGAAAGGAAAATAGATGCTATTACACATACAGGCCTTAGGCAAACTTAATTGACTGCATCAGTTTAAAATATTTAGCTGTCTAGGCCCTGACTGGTGGCTCAGTGGATAGGCACCAGCCTGTGAACCCAAAGGTCACTGGTTCAATCCCTAGTCAGGGCACATAACCAGGTTGCAAGCCAGGTCTCCAGCCAAGTCTGTAGCTGGAGGCAGGTGAAAAGCAACTACACATTGATGTTTCTCTCCCTCTCTGCCTCTCTCCCTTCCCCTCTCTCTGAAAATAATGAATAAAATCTTTTTTAAATAATAAAATAAAATAAATAAAATATTTAGCTGTCTAGAAATGGCTAAGATCAATACCAGTGTTACCTTCCTTGCTAGATAATCTACAAATTATCAATAAACTATTCAGGTCACATTTAATTATACTTTATTTTTATTTCCTTAAAATTAAACCCACTAGATAGGAATAGAGTAGGTAATAAGTTGTATGAAAAAACTTGCTCTATGGGGAAGATGGCTGTGTTTCCATGAGAGTTTCAAGAAATCTAAGGTTTTTGGTTTTTTTAATGAAAACAAACAAAAGAAAATAGCCAGTCTCAAGCCACAAAATCGGGTATGCAGAAAGATATCTTAGTTCTATATTCTTTAAATTAACTTTGTATCTGGTAAGAACATTCAACTCCAGCCATTCTAAGGTACCCCCGGCTCACCCTACCAAACTGCAGAAGCTAGGCCCATGTTTAATCAGGTGCTAGAGTGTTCAGAGGCTTTGGAAAGATCTCTGCATCATCATCACCCTATTTCCTCATAGATGCAAGTTGTCCTGCTTCACACAGTTGCTCCTTCTCTGTCAGTGCCTTTGGGACATAGAAATATTTGCAGATACTGAGAATCCAGTTAGGATGTGCAACCCCTAGCTGTACCACATGACCATTACCCACTGAAGTCTCACCACACACCAGTGTGATGGCAAAGATCATTCTCTTTCACGCGTTGCCAGTAACACACATTTTCATGGTGCCTGGAGGGGACATCATCAGAGGCCCCTGTATAAAGTGGTAACTAGTCTCCAAAGATAGTCCCCACGGGAATCATGTCTACTAGTATTCAGACCCTTGTGTGGTCCCTTCTACAATCAATGGGGCTCATTCTGTGACTCACATGAAGCAAAATGTGGCCGCACTAACACTGTAGCAGATTTGGGCTTAAGCCCAAAGGATTGGCAGCTTCCAATATTGCAGCCCTGACCCATCAATGCAGAAAACCCAGACACCATACGTATGGATCACTAAAAAGGAGAGAGAGAGAGAGAGAGAGAGAGAGAGAGAGAGAGAGAGAGAGCGCAAATATACTGAGGCCGCATATCGAGAGACAGAGAAACTGTTCTGCTACTTCTGGCCTTTCAGCTCTCATCCCCAGGACCAATGAATGAAACCATCTTAGATATTCCAGTCCTACTACCATCTGACTGCAGTTGCCCTAGAAATGTCAACCAAGACCTGCAAAATAATACAAATAAATTAAAAAAATAAAACTTATTCATCTAAGCCCCAGTCCCTACACAGGACAGAGTAGACAACAGGGAAAGTAGACATTAAGGAATCTAAGAGATAGGGGTGAGCCAATCAGGCAGTAGATCTTCAGATAGAAATAACAGTTACTAAAGTGGATTTTCCACCCCAGGATTGACAAGAAAATAGAAATAAGTGAGAAATAACAACCTGGTCATTTTAAGCCCAAACTTTCGGAGTGATTTTTTATGTAGTAGACGTATATAATCAAAACAGAGAAAAGACATCTAGCACCATGTGCTAAATACAATACTTACTGGGTAACAAGTATTGAGTTTATGCACTCCTAAGCCACCCCAACTTTCTCTTTTATTCAATGGCCTTCCAAATGCCGCTAGAGTGTACCAGCAAGGGTGTGCCCTCCCTGCCTATTTCCCCACGTGTGGCCCTCCTGTATCAGAGAGTGGGTTCCCCCTCCCCCACTCCCCAGCTGCTTTGGTGGGAGGCCGGGGTGGGCGTGCTGCAGCCTTTTACTCCAGATGCAGCCCTAGAAGACTGGTCAACTGGGGAATCTTGTCCCCCGGTTTCAGCTAAAGGTCACCCTGGAGCTGTTAAAAAATAACCGCTCCTGCTGTTGGATTTTCATTGCTAGGCATGCTTTTATTGGAACACCTGACAAAAATCTCAATCAGGTTTATAGATTAAAGAGTAGTATTGTTAGTACCTTGAACTTTAAACCATGGTTCTATGGTTACGGATGGGAATTCCTTGTAGTTGGAAAGTACACGCAGAAGTATTCAGGATACTTCTGGCAGTTCAAGTTCAGATAGAAATATATATGCAACTTACTCTTAAAGTTCAAATTAATTATATAGGGGGGTGATGAGTGATGGGTATCTGGGAATTCTTTATACTACTGTAATTTGTAAGTTTGAAATTATATCCAAATAAAAAAATGGTTAACTCAAACAAAGATTCATGCCTGGGTCCCACTGAAACTTTAACCAAAATGTCTGAAGGTGGGACCGAGGCACCACGGAAGTAAAAGTTCCCGGAGACCTCGGAGAGAAAGTAGACAGGAGGCCAGGAGTCAGGGGTGAGCAATTGGGCAGTTCAATTTTAGATAGAAGTCAACAGTTATTTTGTTTCAAAGCTGATTTTCTACCAGCATCTCCTGGATTTGCCCCCAGAGATGATGACAAATGACAACTACTTGACAATCGAATTCTTACATTTTTTTAAAAATGGTATCAGTCACTTTTAGGAATTCTTTTATCTGGTCTGGGCTTTTTCAAGTAGAATTCACATGTGCAGTATAATTTTGAACCTGAATTGAAAGAAATCTTACAGTATAAAATTACACAAATGCTTTCCAGTTGCTACATAAGAATCTGAAGTTGGCCATGAATTTATTTGTCACCAGAGTGTAAATCTCCTTCACAGAAGCCTGTGGGTTTTTATCAGACACGATGCTATGGCCAACACTTCCTCTGCTGAGAACTTCAACTTCGTTACACCTTCCTTGGCAGAACAACTTGGCCACCACAGCTCTAGGACTTTCAACCAGACTCAGCAACGTGAAGAGGAAGGGGAGGCTATCTCTTCATTGAAGACTTATGAGCAATAAAGGGCTCTCAAAATCAACCCTGCAGCATTACCGTTGCACCATATTGGCTGCAATTGGGTCCCACTCTCATTTTTAACCCAGACACTGGCAATGAGGTCAGCATCCCCAAAGGCCTTAGTCCAGAGAGGAGCAGAATGGACATCACCTGGTGGCTTGTGAGAAATACAGGTTCTCAGGCTCCTCTCCAGACCTGCTGCATTTTACCTAGATACTCAGGTGAGTCATATGCACATGTCAGTTTGAGAAGGACTGCCCTAAATTAGGACAGTGGACCTCTGGTCAGGTCCACATTGTGTGTGCTGTATCATTTATTTACAGTTACAGTGCTCTAATTGAGTATGAATTTTACAATGGATGGAATGCTTGTGTTTCCCCAAGTTCATATGTTGAAATCCTGACCATCAATGCGATAGCATTAGGAGGTGGGTCCTTTGGGAGGTGATTAGGATATGAGAAACAAGGCTTCATGAATAGAATCAGTGCCCCCTTTCAAGGGCCCATGAGATCACTTTTGCCCTTTTCCTACCTTGTGGGAACACAATGAGAAGGCTGCTGTCCACGAACCAGGAACAGGAGCCTCATCAAGAACCTGACCCTGCTGGCACCCTGATCTTGGACTTACAGCCTCCAGAACTGTAAGAAGTAAATTCCTGTTTATAAGCCACCCAGCCTATGCTTCTGTATGATACCAGCCCAAACTGACTAAAATAAATTTCTAAAGTTTATGGACTTAAGAAACTCTCTAACCTCTTAGGATCAAAGGCATTAATGATTTTTCATTAATATCAGTGAGTTCTTGACCTATATGGAGGTGACTGAGAGTCAAATGCATATTTGACAACATAAAAGTAAAGGGTGATTGTATTTTTAAGAAATGGTTTATTTAAAAATATACTTTGCAACTCTGGTCCAGTTTTGGGAGGGAAATCTTCTGCTATTAAATCCTCTTGCTCTGTCTGGTGTGGCTCAGTGGACTGAGCACCAGCCTATGAACCCAAGTGTCGCTGGTTCGATTCCTAGTCAGGGCACATGCCTGGGTTGCAAGCCAGGTCTCCAGCCAAATCCCCAGCTGGAGGCAGGTGAAAGGCAACCATACATTGATGTTTCTCTCCCTCTCTGCCTCCTTTTCTTCTCTGCTCTCTAAGCATAATGAATAAAATCTTTTTTAAAAATTCCTCTATATTCATCAAGATCCCGTGGGTTTGTCACAGTGCTCAGATGCTGGGAGAGTGGCCCACCTGGCTTGCAGTGATTCCCCTCCCACGTGGCTGCCAGCTGCTGCCATTCTTATTGCTGTGGCCTCTTTAGCCCCAGGGATTCCTCTATTCTAAAGCCCCAGTGCACAGAATCTGGAATAATCTATATGGACAACTACTCTACTATTTCTAGGGGAAGCTACATGACTTGTACAAAAAGTAAGGGGAAATGTCATTAAATGTCCTAAATGAAAGCTTTGTTTCTTTTTTCAGCTTTTTCTCTCTCACCTGGTCAAAGTGCTTTTTATTTGCTATTTAATGCTAGTCTAAGTAAAGAAACAATAAAATACTAAATAATCACCGTGTCACTGTTTATATTGCGTAGTGCCATTTTTAAATCCAAATAGAGGGACATCTGATGCCCATGCACGATTCCTAAATTACACAACTGGTCATGTGCAGCTAGTATTGCACATATATTATATATTTTATTTTTACCACAACAGTGGAAACTCTGCACAAAACTAACCCCACTGTTTCTATTTATCTTTTAGATATGTGTACATTCTATCAACAAGCTCTACCTTTAGGTTGCTGATGAGTAAGAAAAGACTGAAGCCAAAAGGAACTATAGGTGGCATCATCATTCCACTTCCCTCTACATCATCATTTTCGGCCTATGTGGTTGACTAACATAGGAAATTACACAAATAAGAAAGGAAATGGCAAACCCTTGATTGAGGTCACTCCTGGTTCTTAGGGTGCACTTGACTTGTTACTGCGTTGAAAGCACCTTCTTGTTCCAATGGGAAACCCAGACTCTTCAGGCTGTCAGCACCCCAATTATTCAGTTACAGACACAACACACGTACTTTGAGTCCCCTGGAATTCTGAGCTCAGACAGCATTGGACAGTGGTTCTCTGCTCATGCACACGCTGCATTTTCCCTTCAGATTTCACTCACAAAGCACAAGTTCAAAGGCAAAATCATGAAGGTTTTCAAGAAAGCAGCCACAGAGCATTAAATCAAGCACATGGCCTTTCTGAGAGGCTATTTCCTCTCTCGACTCTCACTTCTCCCTCATGTTTCTATTCAGGATGTTGGGCTCAAGGGACCTCTTCTTCACTACTTCCTGTCTCCATTTTCCCAGGTCCAAAGGAATCTTTGGTTTAAGAAGATGGGAGCAAATCTCTTCACTTTATTTTTTTTTCTAAACCGCATGTCTATGTCTTGAATCCTCTCTGTTCCCCTGAAGCTTAGGCTGCCTGCCCACAGGCGTTTTATGCCCTTGTTATTGTCCCTGTTCCTGCTCATTCCTGGGGTGGGCGCAGCAGAGCTTCCTGGGATGTTTACAGTGTTTTCTGTCTGGGTCCTCACTTTCCCTCTGGGCACGGCTGGTCTTACCTGCTCTCTAGGTGAGTGACTGGTAAAGGCCACTTAGCCTAACCTAGTTTTTTTTTTTTTCTTTCTGGAGTCCCTGGTCACAAACATTTTATTTCCAGTTGTAAAATAACTAGCCAGGCTATACCTCTTAGGACTAGAAAGGCTGTGTTAAGCCCTCTGCAACCCTTTTCAAAAAGACTCCGGAAGTCTTTTAAAATAAATTTAGCACTCGTATATGGTTAAATAGACTGTGTAGGTCAGAGTAAGCAGGTTCTATGGGGGAGTTAATGAGGCACTGAAAATTATGTCATTTATCCCTCGTGTTATAATAAATATAACTGAGGCCATACCAATTCCATTTCTCTTTTAATACACACTCTTATAAAAGCTCAATAAAATAGCTTCCACTGAGAACAGATTTTGATATTTCTGTGAGCTTCTTCAAAAAGTTGCCAGATTTCTCTTAAACACAAATTTTATGGACACAATTAATTATATGCTTAAATGCAAGTGCATTTAAAATATTTTATTATTACTAATTATTCAGAGGCAATGTGAAAACCAGGTGTAATTGTATAGATTGAAGATATTTTTATTTTAAGGTCTTCTGCCTTGAAGAAAGAAAGTGGCATAAACTACTAGAGAAACATTTCTCTATCCAAAACTTTATCAGAATGCCTATGCATATCTAAAAATTTTTCCCTGTGCTAATGTATATGTGCTTAGGTGGATGAAAGGATCTTTAAAGTCATACACAATTACCTGTTTATATAGTCATAGTTCATAGGTAAAGGGGGAAGTCTCCAGCAAAGTAAATACAGTTTAATTGACTTTTTTCTTGTGCTGTTTCATCAAAGTCAAAGCCTGGCTCTTACAAGTAATAGCAAATTACTTTGCACTTACACTACTACCTATTTCTTTATCAAAATCTCAGTTAGCAGGTTGCAAGCCAGGTAGGTCTCCAGCCAGGTCTGTAGCTGGAGGCAGGCAAAAGGCAACCATACATCAATGTCTCTCTCTCTTTCTGCCTCTCTCCCTACCCCTCTCTTTGAAAACAATAAATTTTTTAAAAATCTCAGTTAGAAGCATATGACAGGAAGGAAAAGAGCACAATCTTTACATTACAGAACTAGGGGCAATGGACAGAAAGGTGTGCATTCATTGAGGCCATTACATCAGGCCACTGTGGAGGGCGCCATTGCTATGGTTCCCGGCACCATGCAACACTGTTGTTCAGGTGTTCACTTTCCTCTTGTTTCTTAATGTTTCTTATTATTTCCGGTATTATTTCCAAATTCAGTACAGAGGTTAGGAACATGGTGGCTGCTTAGTTTTGAATTTTCCCACTTCTTCTGAAACCAAAAAGAACAACAAGGAGAACAAAAATAAAGCCATGAAATATATCTTTGTTAAAAGTAGGAGACAGAGAAAAAACCACAAGCTCCAAATTCTGAGTAAATGTGGCCAAAAGAAACACAGCCCAGGTCCTGTGTAGGAAGCTGCCAGATGGAGTGAAGAAGACCAGAGAGTACAGATGAGGCTTTTTGCTATCAAATCTTAGAAATCAATGTCATTGGTAAAATACAACAAAATAGAGTAAAATCTTTTTGAACAAAAATTTATACCAGGGTATAATAGCTGAAGGCAGTGAAGAAAGGCAGGAAAATTCTGAATGGAATCCAAAAACGCAAATCTCAAAAAAAGTACTACCCTTTGAAAAAGAAAAGGGACATCTCAGAAGACAGAGTTATGTCTCCTGACAGTAGCAGCCAGTGAAGGGCCCTAGCAAGTTCAGGGACTGCGGGGTCCAGTTAGGTTCAGTGGTGGGTACGTGACACTACGTACTTATCAAAATCCTTAGAACTTTAGATTACCAAGATCAAATGTTAATGTTATGTCACTGTTGAAAAAATAATTTAGGATGAAATGCATAATGTGAAAATAATATAACTATATAAAAAGGGTATAAAACAATTTTATTAAAGGAAGTATAGGGAAAAGCTACTAACCTGAGAAACTTTTGAAACAAAGGAAGTCTGTAAAGTTAAAGAAAAGCAACAAAATTATACATAACCATTGTACTCTAGTTGATCAAGCTCTTCATCAACTGACGGGGTATAGATGAACAATTTTGATACTACTGCACTTGTACATAGAAATTAAACAAACAAATGGATCGCAGATCTACTGATGGAGTGGGAGGCTACAGATAAGCAAGAGGAAAACTAGAATGATCCATGAAGTAATGGACAAGAGTTTGAGACATCAGTATGAACTCACATTTAGTTCAATATAGATATGATGGTTACACATAAAAATGTTTATGGATACAAATCCAGGTGAACATACACACATGTATTTCTTTGTCCTCTCAGCTGAGGAGGACTGAAAGCTTCAATAGTATCAAGAATATCTAATGCTGAGATTTTGATTTCTAATATAATTCTCCAATAAAAGGAACAATGATTCCTTTTAGAAATGGTGCCTTAGATGTGTGGCAGTAAATATACAAGATGAACCTGGAATACCTCAGAATGCAAGGAAAGGAAAAAAGAACCCAAATGAGAGCAATATGCCAAAAAGACACAGGAGTTTCACCAAAAGAGTTTCTAGGGGCCAAAGATAGAACAATTTGAGCAACAAAACAATGTAGTATTGGATTAAACTTAAGATATAAAATAAATAAACATGATTCATAATATAAATAAATGGTTGAATTAAATAAATGGTCAAGGGAGAAAAGACAAATCTCCCATGCAGAAACAATCCCAAATAATTCACATAGCTACTCTGCCCTCAAGGAGGTATGCATAACTCCCTATTTATTAAGGTGGTCTACACATAATAACTTCTTTCCAAAATATACATTAGGAAAGGAGGGGGGAGTATAACTTTGCAGTACCGAAACCTGACAAACACTATCTTAGTTGGATGATCAAGGTCAATGTCAATAATGATAAGTGATAGTATGTACTCTCGATTTGATATGATGGAAATGAAATTTCACCTCTTTGGTCTTTCTCCCCAAAAGTCGTAACACCAGTCTAGCCATGAGGAAAACATCAGACAAACCCCAGCTAAGAAATACTCTACAAGACACCTGACCAGTATTCTTTAAAACAACTAAGAGCAACAAAACAAAGAATCTGAGAAACTATCACAGTTAAAGGAGAATAACAACTAAATGTAATTGCTATCTAACCTTGATGGGATTCTGAAAAAGAAAAAGGACATTATATTTTTTTTAATAAGGACATTTGAATAATGTATGGACTTTAGTTCATTGTACTGTATTGATATTGCTTCATTAATTGTGACAAATGTACCATGCTAATTTAAGACATGAATAAAAGGGAAAACTGGGGATGTGGATATATAGATACTTTCTATACTAACTTTATAGTTTTTCTGCAAATCTAAAACAGTTCTGGAAAGTAAAGTTTATTTTCTAAAAAAGCAAAAATCAGAACAGTAAAAATAAAAAAGAGAAAGAAAAAAAGAAGATAAACACACCATCCATACCAATGAACTACTAGAAAACAAAGCGTAAAAGCAGCAAAATTTCCTACATATAAAAATGATATCAATATTCCAACATAAAATTTCTTTAAGTTAATGACGTAAGTCCAGCTATGAAAACCACAAAGCAGAAATACAAGTTAGAGAAAATGGGGCGAGAGAACAGAAAGTGAAACAGAAACTGTTAACACTCAGAAAAGAGACTAAATCATTTCCTAAAAAATACAAGGAGCGCAAAAGTAAATAGATACCATAGAGGAATACAGAACATAGGGATGTAAGTGCAATAGGCAAATAAAATGACACAGAAGTGAAGAAAGGGATTTTTTTTTAATTTTAAAGAAAAAGACATAGAAGACATAAGACACACCTGGAGGTGAAATTTCTGAAGAAAACTGAAACAATAGAATGTAACAAATATGAAAAAATATAATTCAATGAAACTCTCCTGATATCTAAAATAACTCAAATTTTATATACCCCAGGACAGTTGGTGTTCATATATATACTATTAAACTTACTAAGATTTAAAAATAAAGAAAGAATTCTTTGGGCAGCAAGTGTGAGATCAATTCTAAAAAGGGAAGAACCAAAGTGTCAGACCTTTCTACTGCCACATTTATTACCTGAGCACAGTGACCCAGCAACAACACAACACCTATGAAAAGAACATGCAAGCCAAGCATTTTTACATCTAGCCAAACTGTCCTTCAAATGTAAAGACTGGCAGCAAAGAGTTTTGAACATGAAAATTAGAGTGGGTGGGGGAAGGTGTGTGTGGAAGCATTGAGGGTATAATGTAGGGGAGGGCCAGCCATTTTTTATTAATTACCACATGCAAAAGGCCCAAGGAAAATTTTATAGCATTATTAAATCATAGAACATTTCTGAGAGACATGATAAAAAGTTTTAGATAGCTTCTGTTATCCTGCAGTGATAAAACAAGATCGACTGCTCCGCACCCTGCCAAGGATGACTCAAGAGGCATAAAGACATGTTGACTTAGGATTCCTGAAAAAAATAAATAAATGGACCACAGCATTTTCTGGATTTGAAAAGGTCATAAACAGACTGTGATAAGTAGCTCATCTATTTTATGGCCTATTTATCTGTAAGGAAATTATGTCACATAAAAACTGAGCAGTAGTAGCAATAGCTTTAGTTTTTCTAATAATAAAATCTAACTATGAGTCACTCTTTCAACAACATGACTGAAGTATGATATTAGAAGTGTTCGTAATAGCGCATAGGCAAGGTAAAGAAAATTTAGTTCAAATGGCATTAAGTTCAACTTTGATTTTGAGTCCAAATCTTTAGATTCACATTATCAAAACTGTTTTGTTTATCTTGCTTAGTGATTTAAAATTAGAATAATCCCAGAGGTTGTTGGTTCGATTCCCAGCCAGGGCACATAACCAGGTCGCAAGCCAGGTCTCCAGCCAGGTCCATAGCTGGAGGCAGGTGAAAAGCAACCATACATTGTTATTTCTCTCCCTCTCTGCCTCTCTTCCTTCCCCTCTCTCTGGAAATAATAAATAAAATAAAATAAATAAAATTAGAATAATCCACAAGTAGATGAGAGTGTGTAACCTGAGTAAAAGTTTGATACCTTCCTAGCTGTGTATCATGATCTTAATCTGGGAAGTTTGTCAGGTAACAATTATAAAAAGTGACTATTTATTTATGAATGTTTTTCAAAGGGGAAACTGTCTTTCTTGGCATTTTTTTTCTTTTTGTCTTGCATATCAATATACAGGATTTTTTAGTCATTGTTGAAGGCATTAAAGGAGGAAATATATCTTCACTCAGTGCTGTTAACAAAATCATTTTCTCCACTAGTTTGTAACTTGGGAGGGAAAAACAGGGTCGGGTATGGCTTCTTTTTGACAATTTGATGCAAGCTACCAGCCTTCTCCGCTGAAACTTACCCTCTTTGCATAGACTTTGCATATAATTTCAAAGAGGTCAAGGACCCGAAATCCCATTGATAAACAAAGCCCTCAGCACAGGGATTTGAGGTTATATATTCTTGAATTAACCCTTCATTAAAACAGAAATGAGAAATGAGGTTTTTAATCATAGATTTGTAGCTCAACTCAGTCACATAGTTAAGTAAGACACGTTCTTAAAAAATAATTCCTTAATGTAAACTTAAATTACATGGATTTTAATATCTGTTTCCCTCATAATTTTATAGTGACTATCTTCCTCTGAATTTGAAAACTGATACTAGGTTGCAAATGTACTCCCACTTCCAGACTTCGGAAGAGCCTTCATTCCTATAAGTTCTCTCCTGATCTTTGTTTTTCTAAATGGTATAACACATGAATGAACTTGGTAAATTTTTATTAATCATTTTAGGTACTAATTTCAGTAATCATATTTTCTGAATTTGAGGAGCAAACCATTCTGCATTGTCTCTAAATTTGAACATGATAATCCCACTGCGGTTATACTGGTCTCTTCAAATACAGTATTATCTGTAACTTGGTCAAATTAGCATTGCACGAAATAAGAATCAAATATCTCATAGTTTTATGAAAACTGCTTAGAACCAGAGGTATAATGAAAAAATAGCTTATTCTAAAGTGCAAACCACATGGATGAAATGACTTTATTTGTTGTAATGCCTGAGTGAAATAATAATAGATTTTTTAACTCAATATTTAACTTCAGCAACTGGTGTTTAATCTTTTCTTTTCCATTTTAATGAAATGAACAAAGGAATTATCTAGGATGGGAGATGATATAAAAAAAAGAAAGGAATTTTGTTATATCAGATTTTATCATTCTAGGAAAGGAATAATGTCAGTTTAGAAAATACATTAAAATATAATACATTGTTAGTATTAGAGTTGTGTGTATGGTGTGCATATATATATATATATAATTTAATATAAAATTGTAAATGGCTTCATTTTTAATTAATAAAAAATATAACATGCTGTGTAGAATGTTGAAGACTCCTTTCCCAGTTAAGGAGTATATAGGAAAGAGACTAATTTTGTATTTTTCAATACTCATGACTTTAAGTATGATGGGTTGAGACCACAGCTGAATTCAAGCAAATAGAGCTAAGGTCCCAGCAAGGATGAAACTTGCACACAGCAACCGCCTCCGTAGATGACTCAGTCCCAGTTCCTCAGTAAAAAAGGGCACTTCTGCATGTAATATGACAATAAGAAAAGCTTTATGTAAATAACATGAAAAGTTAACAAAGCACAGAAAACAAGTCATCTTGTCAACTCTACCTTGGAGCAAATAGAAGGGACTGAGAGACGTTTATCTGGATAGGTGTAGGGGTGGGGTGGGATTTTTACATAAAGCCCCGGAACTGGACTGCAGGCAGAGAAGCTCTGAACAGGCAGATGTATTTTTTTTCTTTCTCCCACAACTTTGTCGCAGCCAGAGCAAATTAAACATGCACTCTTAAATGTATGTTTCTATCTCACATTATCACTGCAGAAAATTGCTTTGAAAATTTCAAGGCTTTATTCTTGGTTTTTCTTTAAAAAGTGGCTGGGAGTCAGTGAAAGCCAAATACCATATGATCTCACCCATTACAGGACAATAATAAACAAAACAAACAACAAGCAAAACAGAACCAGATACACGAATTCAGTGAATAGACCTTCAGTGGGCAAGGGGAAGGGGGAATGGGGGTGGGGGGAGGGGGGAAGAAGAGGCAAAGAAGGGGAGCAGTTTAGTCAAGGAACTAGTATGGAAGAACCATGGACATGGACAAGGAGTGGGATTGACTTTGTGGGGGAGTGGGTGGGTGGGGAAGGGAACAGAGTGGAGTAAAAAAAAAAAAAAGGATGTAATACAACAATAAAATTAAATTTAAAAAAAAGTGACTGGGAATTATAGTAGTGCCTTTTCCTGGTCTCTCCCTGTCCCTACCCTTCTCAGAGCTGAGTCCAATGAGAGTGTGGGCATAGAACCAAGGATGAACTCTCTATATTTATCTTGTTTTCTCAGTATTTTTAAGCAATTCTGTGTATTCAAAATGTATTTTTAAATGAATTAAGTGATTTTTTTTTTAAGAAACAAAAGGCTTTCGAGAGATTTTAAAGTCACTTCACACATTAAGTATATACAGACTGCTTTAGGCCAATCAACATTAGTTTACAGGATATAAAACTTACAAAGCCAGGGTTACCAGAAATCTGCCAAGAGATTTTGTATGGATATTGCTATATCAGCCTTGGTCATAATGGTAGAGACATGGGAGATTTATAGGAATGAATCTTGAAAACCTTGGAAGGCCTTGAATGATGTATAAAATGATTGATTTGATACTTGTGTACTAAGTAACCTCTATTTCACATTTGTGTCCAGAAAGGCGATCTATACCATGTATGTAATGTTCTTGTCCAAACTAATTCACCTTTGGGAATATGACAGATTTTAGTGCTGTCTTCGTAATATAAAAGTTCAGAAATAATATGTGATATTCATATGAGCAAAAGAAGATGCTGAGGATAAAAATCACATGGAAGATAAAATGATTGATGAATTGTGTTCATTGATATTCAAAGAATTCTGAATTGACTAATGTATTACACTCCCTCTATCTGCTACCAAAATCCTTATTTGAAAAATGTACTGTTTCCTTCAAAAATGGTCTCAATTTCATTTAGTGTAACAACTAAGATATTTTTAAGGATACAAATTTTATTTTTTTAAATGCATTTCTTTTGTTTTCAGATATAACAGTTTAGCTAGATTTAGAATAAGCCTCCCATTGAGAACATCAGTAAAAACTCGTGTAGCATGCCAAAAACCCTCAAAAGAAGGCATCTATCTGAAGGCACTGGGGACAAGCTCAGTTGGCCAAGAGATTATTTGAAGCATAAGATCTACCAACATGTTGTTTAAAAGAGACACATTTAAAATAAAAGATCAGAAAAACTAAAAATGGAAGGATGGAAAATTGTATAAAATATTAAAGAAAGGCTAAAATAGAAATCTTAATATCTGGCAAATTCAATTCAAGGCAAAAAAAATAGAAATTAACTATAGAGAAAAATTATGTACTGGTAAAAGACATAATGGAATAAGAATTTTAGCTGCTGTAAACCTACTTTTCAAACAGCTTCAGAATATCTGCAGAAACATGTTTATCAATAATTGCAGTTGCAGATTCTTATAAACCAGCCTTAGAAACTTGAAGCTGAAATAGACAAAAACTAAGCAGATATGTGAAAAATCAGGGTAATTCAATTAAGGTTCTCATACTACATATATATGAAACCGTCAGTCAAAAACAAACAAATAAACAAAACAGGGAAAGCATTCATGTTGAGCACATAAGAAATATTTATAAAAATTGACTGCACACTAGGCCACAGGGTAACTTTAATAAGTTCCACAGAGTATCATATTGACTATATTCTTTGGTCATAATGCAATAAAATTAGAAATTAATAATATGGGGACAGATTTTTTAAATTCCTGTAGGTGTAGACACTAAATTATATATTGCTAAATAACCTGTGAACTAAAAAGGGAATAATGAAATGCTTTAAACTAAATGGCAACAAAACATCCCATGTCCAGATTTATTTGGAACAGCTAAAGCAACACAGAGATATTTATAGCTTTAAATAATTTGACCTAGGAAATAAGAGAAGTTAAAAACCACAAACTAAAAGCTCACCTCAGAATAGCAACAAAGGAAATTTTTTTAAAAAGTGATTGAAAGAAATAATAAAGATAAAGATAAAAAACAATGGCATGAGAATTTTAAAAAGTCAATAGACAGTATTAACAAAATTAAAAGATGGCACTTGTAAAAGAGTAATACAACTTATAAAAAACTGGTCAACAATAAGGGAGCTAATAAAAAAAGATAAAAATGAAAATTTGAGAAACAAATGCAAATAAAATAGAAATGTTTTCAATGGTAAAAGAAAATTTGTGAAAACTACATGCTAATAAATAAAGTCTAAACAGATAAATTATTTTAAAAGCATTAAAAATTATAATTAGAGCAGAAAAAATATAAGCCTTTTTACCCATTCAATAAATGTGAGAATCAAAAATTCTAAGTAAGATGTAAGCTAAGAAAATTTAAAAAGTGTCTGGAAAATAATTAATCATGATCAGTTAGGATTACCTGGGAATAAGAGAATGGTTCACCTTTAGAATAGCTGTCAATATGATTAATAGCTGATTAAAAGAGAAAACTATGAATTATCTCAGAAGATTTTTTTTAAGACCTAATAGAGTTCGACATCTATTTATGATTGGTAAAACCAAAATTCTCATTTATTTAATGGTATTTGTAAAAGAAATTGGAGGAAACATTATAGTTAATGGAGACATTAGATGTATTCTCTTCATGATAAAAAATGAGACAATGAAGTCCATTTTCATCACTATTGTTTATGTCCCAACCAATGCTGTGAATAAAAGCTAAGTAGTTTAAAATTTGGAGAGCTATCATTGTTTGGAAATGATAGCGATGATGTACCTAGAAAACCCAGTAGAATTTTTAAACTACCATAAATAAGGATAGAATATAGTGAAATTATTGGATGCAAGATCACCTTAGGAAAAAATTTTCTCTACCCTATATATAAGCAAATGTAAATTATAAATAAAAATAAGAAACCAGTTCCATT
The DNA here is from genome assembly GCA_004026585.1 of Noctilio leporinus. NCBI lineage: Eukaryota > Metazoa > Chordata > Mammalia > Chiroptera > Noctilionidae > Noctilio > Noctilio leporinus. Next base: position 4,359 of record PVIW01004812.1, on the reverse strand, counting down.
AGGAACAAAAATTATAAAATATTTGAAAATAAAAAATACACAAATACTCAAAGGAGAAAATATTTTAAAACTAATAAAAGAATAGGAAATTATCTTAAACTGGAATATATTTCATGCAATGGAATTGAATAACTTCATATTATAATAATGTCAAATTATTATAATAATGTCAAATTAAAACTATGAATCCGATGCAATCCATATAAACATTTCTTGGATTTTTTAGCAATTCAATAAACTAAAAATGTAAATGAAAGAATAAAGGCACATTAACAGCTAAGTTTACTTTTAATGAAAAAGTAAATTTGCACTACCCCATATTAAACATATAAGGCCAAAACTATAATATAGTATTGGTTTAATAAAAGAGAAATTAACCAATAAAACAAAATAAAGGTTTCAGAAAAAATGTACATGTGTGAGATCACTTTATCATTAAGATGAAATCACAAACAAATGTGAAAAGAACCCAATGTAGTGTAAAAAAATACTGATTCATCCACAGAGAAGACTAAAATTGGGTAGTTAGCTAACATCACATATAGCCATTGTATATTAAAACAAATGCAAATACCTAAGTGTGAAAGTTAAAACTTGGAAGTTATAAGATAATGCAAGAAAATGTTTTATGGCTTGAAGTGGAATTAAGGAAAAGAGCTTCAAAATCAAAACCCTAAAATATAAATCATAAGAGCAAAAAGAAATGAATTTGATTATATCAAAATATACAACTTCAATTCAATAGACAAAGGTAACAGACAATTCCATCAAATAATTAGTATCTAGAATATACAAAGAATTCCTATAAATCAACCAGAAAAAGGCTGGGATTCCAACTAAGCATGGACAAATAACAGGAAATTTATAATTAAGGAAACCTAAAAGTTTTATTATCTTCTTGTGGTGGCAAGAAGTTGAAGGCAATCATCAGGGAATGGATAAAAATTATGTGCACATAATATGGAATTTTAAAATTCCAATATATTTTAGAAGTTCTGAAGACAACTGATGACAGGAAAGACCAAAGGATATGAAAAGAAGTAAATTAAAGATTTTTCTCAACATTACAAGGGTGCAAATTGTGAAGAGAAGAAATACAAGATATATTACGGTACTTTCCACTTGATCACATTTAATAAATTTATATGGGACACCTAGTATGTGCCAAATACTCGGGATATAATTATCTGTTGACAGGTTGGTGTTTGCGAAGATTTTATAAGATTTTAAAAAATTAAAAGATTGTTTGGACTGTCTGCCATAAAGCTGATAATTTTAACTTTAGAAGTTAAAAATATCTTCCAATTTATTGCTTCATTATTTCCTCTCATTTTCCTTTCTCTTTAAAGTCCACATACTGATTTCTCAGTACATGCACAATGTATCTGCATATAACTTCTGTATAACAAATAAAAACTTTGTACAATTCTTCAGGCATTTCTTAAGCTGGAATTCTTATTTATTAGTATCAATTTTAACATTTATATTTAAACTTCATGTATACTATATAAGCAGACGTATGTACCTGTATGTAATGTAGCATGCTTTGAAAAATATTCACTCAAAAGCATCTAAAATATTTATTAGCATTTTAAAGTGATTAATATAAAAGCAGACATCATTGCGAGTGTTGAACCTCATATTTTCACCTTATCTACAAAAAGAAGAAAGAATTTCCCATTCCATACTATAAACATAAGTCTTATATACAAAATGTCTCTTCATGTACATCTTATCAACAACGTGTTTGTACTATTTATTCTTCCAACTTCACAGGTTCTGCACGGCACACAGGTGCCACTTCTAACGGAGCACCATTTATATCTTTACCATCTTTGTTATTTTGAAAAGTCTTTTATTATAATTAAGCAATTTTATATACAAACTTTGAAAATTTCTGAAAGACGCAGTACTCTCTCTTTTTCTAGTCAAATGAGTGTCTTTTGCCAGTTTTCCAGTTGATAGAAATAAAGGGCTTAACGCTAAAAGGGCTAAAAGTTTTTTGAAATGTTTAAGTTGAAAATTTAAACTGCAAAATAGGAACCAGGCTAATAACGAAAATATGTTTTTAAATCATAGAGTAGGACAGGATAATGGTGGGTGCCCAGGGCTGTAGGCAGGGGCAATGGGGAGTTCTTTAATGGGTGGAAGATTAAATAGATTAAATATCTATCTCACTAGAGATAGATAGTGATGATGGTTCCATAACGTACTGCTGCATTTAATTCCAGTGAACTTAAAAATGGTTAGGATGGTGAGCTTCATGTTATATGTATTATACCACAACTTAAAAAATGAAAAAAGGAGAGCACCTTGTTGAACTAGTATCTCAAGTAACCAGTGCCACGAAATAAGAAGATGCTATTCTTCATTGTTGCTATTAGTGCCTTGGCTAAATTTGACATTTCAGATGGGTATTTATATATTCTGCCATTTATACATACACCTGAATGAAGCTCTTGAGTACCAAAATAAAATTTACAAGTACTTTAATTATGTCATTAAATATTATGTAGCAACTGAGTATATTTAACTGTAATAATCTATAAATAAACATTATAAAAACATAATTATGCTAATTTATTCTAGTAATTGCTTTTAATGGGAATTCCACTAGCATAAAAATTAATCACTGTTAAAATTAAGTGGGCTAAACTGTTATACATTCTAAGATAAAACACTTTTTCCTGCTGGAGAATAAAACTATTTATACAGAGAATAAAGTATCATATTTGTGTTTTTAAAAATGGGGAGGGGGAAATAGATGGAAAACAAGGAAAATAGCTGAGTTCATTTCTGCTGGGTAATTTCTATATTTCTATTTTTAGAGCTAATAACATAGTTACATTACTAATGGAACAGAATATAAATTTATTTTCTAACTCCATCTCAATCATAACAGATGAATTTCAAGAAAAACTGGATGATTAAGAATAAAGCCTCTGTTAAAATAAGTATTCTTTCTGCTCATAAAACTACATGGCTGTGTAGTTCAATTAAAAAGCGGTCTCTCTCACTGGCTAATATCCACTTCAAGCATGAAATTTCAATTTTCCAAAAGACAGAATAAGTAAGTTTCAGAAGCATACTAAATACAAATCTACTTCTAAGAATTCTATATGCTAAGCTCTTTGGGGATTAAAAAAAAGAGAGAAAATAGACTCAGATATTGGTAGCAACACTTGTCACATATTCTTAGTAAACTAAAGAAACCCAAATGTCCATCAAAAATAATGTTAATATTCAAAATTGACAAATATCTAGCTATTTTTGTTTTTTTTTTTAAGATTTTTTAAAAATTTATCATTCTTGGAGAGAGGGGAAGGGAGAGAGGCATCAATGTATGGTTGCCTTTCACCTGCCTCCAGCTACAGACCTGGCTGGAGACCTGGGTTGCAACCTCATCATGTGCCCTGGCTGGGGAATTGAACCAGCGACCTTCGGGTTCACAGGCTGGAGCCTTAGCCATGTGCCACCAACCAGGGCCTATTTTTAGAGACACAGAGCAAGAAAGCTAAAAAGCATATAGTTGTGTTATTGTTAAGCCTGATTCAGTTCGTAAAAATATTTTATGATTTTGTTAGAATATTAATTCAGAATACCAACAATGAAACCAAAATATTATAATAGTCAAGCATAGAATTTAAAAAAATAAATTATAAAATATGCAGTGAGTGAAATCCTTTTAAATAAAGTAAAAATAAGAAATATTTCTAGCATGCTTCACTCCTATTATAAACAATGGCAAACAAATGAAATTACTGACAGAATTATGGTTTCTGTGTCATGTTGTGAGACATTTGGGATTTCTTTTTCAATAGAATAATATGCCTATATAAACATATACTAATATGTACTAATATGTAACTTCCAGAACCAAATCTAGACAAAATAATCTGTGGATTTAAGGATACAGCAATGCCACTGATGTATATGGAAAACATGAGCTTATAACAACAGAAAATCCTAAAAAGGTAGAACTTTTAGAATATTGTTTCTTTTCTGAATGTTTTAAACCTTGATAAGTAAATAATAAATTTTTAAAAACCTCAACACCACTGATTTTTTATAGCTTCCAACAACTACTCAATGAAATTTGAGCTTCAGTGAATTCTGGGATATATAAAATAAAAACCTTGATTTAAACATAAATTTAAAGCTGTTACCAAATACACAACAAAAAAGTGAAATTGTCTTATCACAAAAATTGAATTAGAGACAGCAAGCAGCCCTCTTTTTCAAATTATTGATGTTATTTTTAAAGTATATAATATAGGAAAGGGGGCCCACCAAAGAAACAGAATTATCTTCTGGAGAGTAGATGCCTTGTAGTACAGGTTTCCCCATCTAGGTGAGTGT